>BQNB010059715.1:0-37211 GCA_026074375.1 Tanacetum coccineum | reverse complement strand
TCCTGTTAATAGTTAAACACAGTTTTTTTTATCAATTTCGTACTTTTTGTCAGTTTAATACTTTTGACTTATTAAACTTTATTATTTTTGTTTTGCATTTTCCGTTTCACAGTTTTATACTATAAACAAAATTATAAAAATATAAAAAAATATATAAAAATATATAAAAAATCGAAAAACAAAAAAGGTACAAATAACTTTTTATAGAGGTCTTAATAACCTATCCCAGATGAAATACATAGATATTATCAAACCACACATGGTATCTTTGATTAACAATCATCTCCGTGCTTTATAAATCAAGTTTCCATAAGAAAAGAATCTGGAGTGCTCTAAGAGAATCGTTTTAAGATTAGTCGGCTCGCAATATCGAGTCGAATAAAAAAAATGGCAAGCATTTGGCTTGAGTTTATTTTTTAATTGTGTATGGTGAGTCATAAATGTAGTGTTTTAGCTTAAGTGATTAAGGAGAGGTTTTGAGTGATTAAGGAGTGGTTTTTTTGTGTGTGAATGAAAAGGATAGTGAAAGGAGAAAATGCTTGAAGACGTGACGCATTTTTGGGTTTTGGACTACACTCCTGCTCTAATATGATTTTTACTATTGGTATCCTGCATATAAGTATACTTTACATGTGGCTTGTATTGTAGCTGTTTTTCAAGTTTATGCGTTTAACCAGCAACTAAAACTCAAAACAGCCAAATTATATACAAATGAGTTGGGAGTGGTTTTTTAATACCATGATTTATGCTCCAAAAAAAAACATACAACTTAACATGCAAATATGGGGTCTTTTTGTGTGTGCCTTTTCATAATAAGATTCATCTAAACGAAGTGCATCATAATCTTCCCAGTTGATACAAAGACGAGTTCAAAATCAACCGTCTAACACAAACAAAGATTACATGAACATCTGTAAATAATAAGATTAACACGTCTACAGAAGTAAATAACACAAGGCATTTTCTTGTTATCCCAACACAGATTTTTACTTGTAGAAATCAAAATCAGTGTCCGGCTTCTTTACGTTGGTTCTGTATCCCTTCTCGAAATCCTTGGGGAGAATAACATATCTGTTCTTGCGCACTGCATGCATCCCTGCTTCTTGACAGATGGCTGTGATCTGCAAGCAACAACCATCAAAGTTAATTTAGTAACACAAGCATGGCATACGTTTGATTTACAGCAGGCTAGACGATGAAGGGTAGAGATGAAAACTCCATACCGTTCGCTAAAGAATGAAGAGTAATTTGGGCTATTTTTGTTGCAAACAGGTCAGATGGGTCAACAATAAACCAGATTAAAGGGAACTAGTCAATGTGCCGGATGGGTCAAGCAGGGCAAAAGTTGCCCAAGAGCCCATGAAAGTGCAAACATTGAAAGATGTTAAATTTGAAAACTGAGATCAATGATGTACGTCGCTGTTTCGTTTTTGTACAAGAAAGGTGTTTGTGAGTCAACCAAACGCCCCATCCATTTTGAGCCGAACTAAAACATCCCGTTTCCACCAAATCACTTCACACTAGGACAAACGAGCTACATGTATAAAAAACAACTTTACCTCAGCAGCACTGATCTTGTCAGGTCGAGAGACGTAATCTTCCAAGTCAACTTCGTCACTCAAATTCATTTTAGCCGTGCAAACCTGCATAATAGAAGTGATGGTAAAATTAAATCATGAATGAAGTCACTAATCAAACAATGTCTATAATAAACTTAAATGGGGGGACTCTTAAGTTTAATCTCACAAATCATCTCTACTTTTTCCCAGAAATATCATTTTATTAATTTCTTAAAAAAATTGCCAAACATCAAACGTCATATTATCTTTAGGCGCTACGAAACACTAGTTTCCACTGCCCGTTCTATGACAGTTGATAATCTGATCCTAATTTTCATCATCACAATAGCTTATAAAACGTAAATCCAAACACCCCTTTCTAGTGCTCTGAAAGGGCTGATGGAGCAAAAAGTACTGTAAGAAAGACAAACTCGGTGAAATAGAAGTTTGTGAAGAATAATGGGCACCATTGATGAGGATAACAATCACTCATCAGTGATTGCTACGAACCAATGCACAAATTGTAACAAACATTAAAATATCAAGATATGGACACCAAAAAAATACCTGAAACACGAGCCTTTTTTGTCGTCTATCAGGCAAAGGAAACTCAATCTTCCTGTCA
Source organism: Tanacetum coccineum (assembly GCA_026074375.1). Lineage (NCBI taxonomy): Eukaryota > Viridiplantae > Streptophyta > Magnoliopsida > Asterales > Asteraceae > Tanacetum > Tanacetum coccineum. The sequence continues at coordinate 35,027 of BQNB010059715.1, read as the reverse complement.
AGTCTACCAGGACGAAGAAGTGCAGGGTCCAAAGTATCAGCACGGTTGGTTGCCATGATGACCTTAACATTCACTGTCTGGTCAAACCCATCCATCTACAAACAAACAATGTTCATGATTTTGTAAGTCTCAAATAAAAAAAAGAACAGAATGGCTCATTGACCCTATGAGCTATTTCAATTAACCTGATTTAAAAGTTCCATAAGAATACGCTGCACTTCTCTATCAGCTCCGGTCTGAGCATCAAACCTGGCAGTAGCAATTGCAACGACTTCATCAATGAATATAATTACAGGCGCATTTTCTTTGGCAAGACGAAAGACATCACGAACCATTCTGGGGCCCTGTATAAAGCACATGTGGAGTGAGATGCTTACAGCAGTCATTATACCATGTCTTAAAACATGATACATTATAACTGTTGGTTATTTTCTTAGTCCACGAGATTAAGAGCCCAACACATTGGGGCCCATCTTGGGTCCATTTAGTCCTTATTTAGGGTATCTTTATGCTCATTATAAAGTGTGGAAAAACAAGAAAGAATAGAGTAAGAAAAGGAAAAAAGAAGAAGATTTTCGGAGTTCTTATCACCAAAAACCCACCCAAATACTTCTGAACAAATTCTGAGCCAACGACCCTGATGAAGGCTGCAGTAGTATGATTTGCAACAGCTTTGGCAAGCATGGTTTTACCTGTGCCAGGGGGGCCATAGAGCAAAACACCACGAGGTGGGTCAATACCAATCTGTTTATATAATTCGTGATGAGTCAAAGGTAGTTCAACAGCTTCACGTATTTCCTGCTTTTGGATGTCACATCCTCCAATATCCTATTAGATCACATTAAAAAAAACATTGTTAACTATAAAGAAAATCACATAGATCTTAAAGACACGTAACAATTCAACTAGAGCAAATACTTCAGATCGAACAATGAAAACTAGAAACAAAAAATAAATAAAAAACAACAGTGGGATGTAATAACATTTCTCAACTCGATATTTTTCTAAAGTCTAGTTTTGCTCTAACACTTGCTTACTTCGGTCAGATCCATACATCTATCAAGAATTAGGATCAGAGTCAGACAATGTGACAAATGGCCATGCTTCCCCATTCAGCCAGCTAGACTCAGCTAGAACATGGAAATGAAACAAGTACGAGAACTTTCTAATATCAATATCAACATCTATAAAGAAAACACACAAGCCTAGTTCCATTATTCTTGTTCTATCATAAACAAATTACATTCAGTACTTTTGCATGTCATATGACACTCCGCTTGTGATAACCCAATCCGCTTTCTTTCTTCTACTAATTAAAAACCTTGTTGAAAAGTGTTCTCATATAAAACATAGCAAAGATGAAGAAATGGTAGCTGCCATAAATGAGTATCTTTGCCTCGATTATCAACTACAGGTATGCGAATGACACTCCGCTTGTGATAACCCAATCCGCTTATCTTTCTTCTACTAATTAAAAACCTTGTTGAAAAGTGTTCTCATATAAACATGGCAAAGATGAAGAAATGGTAGTTGCCATAAATGAGTATCTTTGCCTCGATTATCAACTACAGGTAATCGAATGAAGAGAGATTCGACTCAGCTGTATGTACTTGTAACAACTCATATAATGTTAAGTTAACAAACACAAGCAAGCTTTAAATAGCTCGCAGGATAGCCTAAACCTTAGCTTTCAAAGAGGATGGCGCTATATACTAATCACCACAACTTATGGACACGAGAAGATCTAAGGTAGTGATGTCGGTTCATTTAAAAGACTCCAACTATAGAAATGTCAAAGCATACATTCAATAAAGTAAAAGAAGAAAAGAAAGATCTGGTACTTACAAGTAACACCAGGTAACTCAAAACCAAACATAATTCAAGTTATACCAAAAACAATAACAAAGGTACCCTAAAAATAAAGCGATACTATTTATAAGTAAATAAAAACGACAACAAACGGTATCAAAAGCCGACTCACACCCTAAGTAACATCAAGTTTTTCAGACTGACTCGAGCTCCGTATTAATTGTACTCAATATCCTGACATACTAAACTACAAGTAAGACCCCACAAGTTCGTTATTCTAATCAATCAACTCCATAAACTAAGCCAATAACTAACACTACTAATCGCATCCATTTAACCGAACCTAATACAACCATACTGATAACAATAGCAAAAGTAAACTATAACTAAACAAATAATTCATAAAAGTAAAAAAATCGACAACTTAAAAGCCGAAAACTCACACTATAAACTCAAAAGCGAAATACTCAAATCTCCATTAAAAAACTGTTGCAATGCTGGCATATCTCTAATATAGAACTCAAAAAGCTAGAAAAGATCAAGTGCAGCTTATTGTACACAAGCTCGTAAGCCCGGTCTACAAATGCGCTTAGTGGTCTTTCAAATTGTACACAAGCTCGTAAACAACAAACACTTACTTGAGCCGCTTCTTATAAGCAAGCTTATTTCACCATTAGATAAACAGATGAGCATGCCTTAAATACAGCAGTAAGCCGTTTAAGTACAAACAAGCACAAACACCCCCTAGATACAAACCCTAACAAAACTCTAATTAACCGAAAATCAACACGCATTTAGTACGTCAAACTTAACAATCACTTAACCAAAATACATTACTCAACTACAAGTAACACCAGGTAACTCAAAACGAAACATAATTCAAGTTATATTAAAATTTAAAAACAATAACGAAGATAGACTAAAACTAAAGCAAATACTACTCATAAGTAAAGAAAAACAACCACAAACGATAACAAAAACCGACTCACACAGTAAGTAACATCAAGTTTTTCAGACTGACTCGAGCTCCGTATCAATAGTACTCAATATCCTCATATAATAAACTAACCCAGTAACTAACAATACTAATCGCATCCATTTAACCTAACCTTATACAAGCCATACCGATAACAATAGCAAAAGTAAACTATAACTAAAGCAAATAATTCATGAAAGTAACAAAAATCGACAACTTAAAAGCCGAAAACTCACACTATAAACTCAAAAGCGAAATACTCAACTCCGCTTCCAAAGGCAAAACATCAACTATAAGTAAAATTACTCAAGGTATTTTAATCAATCATCTCCGTAGCCACTAACAAAAACTAACCGCATCCTTTGAACCTAACATTACTCAAGTTATTCCGTAAACCTAGTCCGAAAGCAAATAATCTACATAGACAATAAAATATAACCGAATAAAACGATAACTTAACAAATAACCAAAACGCCGAAAACTCACACTATAAGTAAAATTTGTAAGGTTTCACCATAAAATAAAGACTTTCACCCAAAGAAATCGGGGTTGACCAAAACGAGTTGGAGACTAATTGGGGACGTTCTAACCATTGAATCTCTTTAGTTGATTTGTGTCTTTGAGAATAGATAAAAGCTCTAAAGGCACCGTAACAAGCCACATGTAGAACCTTGTAATCCTTCTTATGTGAGTCGAAATAGAAACCGAAAGCACCAAAAGTAAAGAAGATATTAGGAGAGTTTGACAACTTCTCATATGCACCCGTCAATGGATTCCAAAACGCATACTTAAAAATGTATGGTAATTCTACAAATACCAGTCCGTCAAAGCTTGCTAAAAGGTTCACCTTTTGTGCTTCATTGACAAACGGGATTGAACGGGTGGTAGTTAAATCGTGGTTGTTAAGATCGTCACAATCACGAGTAGTGAAGGTTTTTGATAACCTGTCAATTTCAATAACTTTACGGTGGGTTAGAGATTGCTTGTTTTTTAGGTAGTGAAGGTTCTTCCTAGTAAACTCACATGACGATATGAGTGATCTCCATTGTTTGCAAACACACATGAATTGAGGTAGGGACTTAGCAGGAAGTCTTAGGTAAATAAAATTATTTCCCACTCTATTATCTCACACGGAAGCTCCAACTTAGGCTTTTCCAGACTCTTTTTGCCACATAAAAACATATTTTTCCATGAACCTATCTTCCTTAACAGAGACAAAAGCTTGCGAGATTTGTTCATAGTTGGATACCTTTGTGTATGGTGTTTTACCCTTCTGTTGTTGATCGGAATATATAAGGAGAGACAGGATTCATGTATGGAAACTGAATATAAATACAAAGGGTTAAGATTTTTTTAATAATCTAATTTAGTAATTTGTTAGAACTTGGAAGTTGATATATTGACAATATTTATAGTAAGATAACAAGCAAAAGAACCCGCGCGTTGCGGCGGGACTAATTTTTTCCCGAATAATTTCTTTTGCGTTTCAGGAGTTTTTTTTTGGCGATGCGTTATGGCGGGGTTAATTTTTAATATTTTCTTTTTTTGTATGATTCGGGGAAAAAAATTTGCGTTATTTGCGTTGGGACGGGCTAATTTTTTCCCTTAAATATTTTCTTTTTTTTGGAACGGTTTTGTAAAAGTATTTACCGGAATTTATGTGTAAGAAAATCGTAAATAGTTAAAAGGTGAGGGTCCGTTTTGAGTATTTTTTTACTTTGGGCAGATTTTAGGCAATTTTTAGTTGTTTATTCTTTTTGGTTAAATTTATTCCCGATATTACATTTTTTGTACGATTCGGGAAAAAAAAATTTCCGTTGGGACGGGTTAATTTTTTCTCGAATAAAATTTCTATTTTTGGGACGAGTTCGATATCTTTGTAATTGTGCCGATGAATGTAAAAAAGTTGTTGACAATAAAAACTGTGACGTGTATTTTTTGTTAATTTTTTTTTACTGTGAATTTTTGTGTAAGAAAATCGTAAATAGTTAAAAGGTGAGGGTCCGTTTTGTATTTTTTTTGGCTAATTTTTTCCCGGATATTTCCTTTTTTTGTACGATTCGGGAATTTTTTTATTGCGTTGGGAGGGGTTAATTTTTTCCCGAATATTTTCTTTTTTTTGAGGACAGTTTCGATAACTTATTTATTTGGCCGATGAATGTAAAAAAGGTGTGGAACACTAAAAACTTGACGTTTTATTTTGTTAATTTTTTTACGGGATATTTGTGTAAGAAAAATCGTAATAGTTAAAAGTTGAGGGACCGTTTTGTTATTTTTTTTTACTTTGGAGGCAGATTTCAAGGCTAATTTTGCTAGTTTTTTTTTTTACTTTGGCGCTAAATTTTGAGGCCATATTTTATGACGAATTTTATGCTAGCATCTTCTCATGTTTAAAGTGTTGTTTTTTTTTTTGTCATATATGGTTTTTTTTAATATAATGGTTGTTTGTACGTTGTGACCATATCGATTATTTTAAAGTTATTAGGTATCGAAGATGTTTCCGCGAGTATTTTTTTTATCTGAATAAATCAAAACTTTTGTAAATTTTTTTTCCATTCCTACTTTGTGCATACAAATTTAAAATTAAAAAAAAAAAAAAAAAAAAAAAAAAAACCGGGCTGGCCCAAAAATTGGAGCCCGTTACTGTAGCAACTGACCCACTGGTCAAAACGACAGTGGATCAGTCCACAAATGTGTTATACAAGCAAAAGAACCCGCGCGTTGCGGCGGGGATAATTTTTTCCCGAATAATTTTTTTTACGTTTCGGGGGTTTTTTTTTGGGCGATGCGTTTTGGCGGGGCTAATTTTTAATATTTTCTTTTTTTTGTATGATTCGGAGAAAAAAAATTTGCGTGGGGACGGGCTAATTTTTTCCCGAATATTTTCCTTTTTTAGGACGGTTTTGTAAATTTTTTTACGGGAATTTTTGTGTAAGAAAATCATAAATAGTTAAAAGGTGAGGGTCCGTTTTGTATTTTTTTTTTTTTTACTTTGGGCCAGAATTTAGGCTATTTTTGGGGGGTTTTTTTTTGCTAATCTTTTCCCGGATATTTCCTTTTTTTTGTACGATTCGGGAAAAAAAATTTTGCGTTGGGACGGGTTAATTTTTTCCCAAATATTTTCTTTTTTTGGGACGGTTCGATATCTTTTTTTTTTTGCCGATGAAGGTAAAAAAGTTGTGAACAATAAAAACTCGACGTGTTTTTTTTGTTAATTTTTTTACGGGATTATTGTGTAAGAAAATCGTAAATAGTTAAAAGTTGAGGGACCGTTTTCTATTTTTTTTTTACTTTGGGCCAGATTTCAGGCTAATTTTGGGCTAGTTTTTTTTTTTTTTACTTTGGGCCAGATTTTGTGCCGCATTTTATGCGATTTTTAGGCTAGTTTGTCGACAAATGTGTATATTAGTAATAATTTTTTTTATATGGCTTATGTGTTGGGCTTCATGTTTAAAGTGTTTTTTTTTTTGCTATATGGGTTTTTTTTTTAATATAATGGGTTATACGTTTGTGACCATATCGATTATTTTAAAGTTATTAGGTATCGAAGATGTTTTCGCGGGTATTTTTTTTATCTGAATAAATCGGAACTTTTGTAATATTTTTTTTCCTTCTACTTTGTGCATACAAATTTAAAAAAAAAAATTTTAAAAAAAACTAAAATCGGGCTGGCCCAAAATGGGAGTCTGTTACTGTAGCAATGTGGCCCACTGTCAAAACGACAATTGATTTGTCACTCAATGTGTAATACAAGAAAAAGAACCCGCGCGTTGCGGCGGGACGCGGGACTAATTTTTTCCCGAATAATTTTGTTTTTTACGTTTCGGGGGGTTTTTTTTTGCGATGCGTTATGGCGGGGCTAATTTTTAATATTTTCTTCTTTTGTATGATTCGGGGAAAAAAAATTGCGTTGGGACGGGCTTATTAAATGTGAGGCCAGGTCGAGCCGGTATATGTCCAAAATAGAGTTAGTGTGAATGAGATATCGAGTCTTAAAAGAAGGTATTTGGAATGGAGGAAAAATGCGTTTAAATGCCAAGTTATGGTTGTGTTTGGAAACTGACAATTGAATTGGTGTTATTATTTGTTTCAAAGTGTTTATAACTGTAAATTAATAGGTCATTAATTGACAATTTAATTGGCGGTTATTATTTGACTCAAATGTTTATAACCGTAAATTAATGGGTCATTAATTGACAATTTAATTGGTGGTTATTATTTGACTCAGATGTTTATAACTGTAAATTAATGGGTCATTAATTGACAATTTATTTGGCGGTTGTTATTTGACTCAAAGGTTTATAACAGAAAATTAGTGAATCATTATTAAGACATTAAATAATTGATTGTTGCACATTACACCATTTGCATATGAATGTGTTGGTAATATGAATGGCAATCTCGAACCAATTCCAACACACAACAAGAAAAACTCACAAGAGAGAAATGCTCCATTAACAAGTTTTCCACAGTCTTTTATCGTATACAGAAGCACTCTGTTTTCCGTGTAGTTCTGGCCAAGTATGTCTGGTTCCGGCTGTACAACAGCTTTGAACGTTGTACCCTGGGAAATAGACGGCGAATCTGTTTTAAAGGGAAGTTGTGTTCCAACACGTTGCCTCGTTCCAGATCTTTTATGCTTTCTTCATTATCGTTTTATAGTGTCTTGTCTTCTGATTTTACCTATTCGGTATGTTTTCTTTTAGGGTATTTATTTTTCGTTAATTATTTATTAATTGAATCTGATTTATTTTTAATTATGATGTGTTACATGTTTCTACAATCTTAAAACAGATTCGGTGTAAACCGAATTAAAATAAAACTTTTGATTCACTCAGATTAATATTATTAACTGATTTTTATTAAACTGTTTATGTCGAAACACTAGTTGAGTATTTCTTTAGAAATCAGTTTTAATTAACAGATTTTGAATTACAGATCTATTAACGATTTTATATAACAAGTTGTTGCTTAGATAGTTTATTTTGATAACCAAGATTGTGTTTCTATCAAATTGATCTATTTTGATCCAGATGATTCTTCGGAACCAGCTTGAGTTTCTTTGAATTGGATTTAGTACTGTTTATATAAACAAGTCAGTTTATTAGTATCAAAATTATTTAACAGTTCTAAAACTGTTCTGTTTAAACAACAAGGTGTGACACTTTGAGAATCTTGTGAATGTTAATTGGTGCGCCAGTATACTGGTTGCAAATCATGCAAATAGCGATTCATTGAAACCAAGATTGAGTTTCTTTGAAGTGATCCGGTACAAGGTTGTTAGAAATCAATATTGAAATTTCTTGGATACGGGCTTATTACGTTTATTTAAATTGTTTGTGTTGATCTTTCAAGAAGAACGAAACGATTGTGACTACTCCTTGTTAAACGTAACTATTGCGTCAGTTACCAAATAGTTGTAATCAAGGGAAAAAACAGAAAATACTGAAACCTTGTTGAGTTTCATTGTAGAAATAAATCATGTGAAACATATCTATTAAAGATCTTAATATAAATGACAAACATCATATTACATTATGCGTTTTTTTTTAAACATTATGTAATAGGCGATATTGTTTAATTTTTTAGTCGAAAGACTTCCTTTAAAGTGGTTTTGTATAACGGATCTTACAAAACATTAGTGTTTTAAACAAAAGTTGATTAAAATTGATTTTGTTAAGAAACACTATGTGATTGAGCACGTTGTTAATAGTACCAAATTAATTTTAAACTAATCATGGGACCTTGTATTAACAATATATTTGGAATGTCACGAGTGACATTAAAGGATCTGCTCCCGAACTTGTTAAAAGGGGCGGACGATTACTCGATGTTACGTGTACTGTTGATGTTTGAAGCATTCAAAACCTTATATGCCATTAACTATGCGTTTTATATGGTCTGAATGACATAAATTTCTGAGGACCATGAGGGAATCTGACCTTAGGTAATGGTGGATTAGCACTTCGGTATCATGTCATGTATATATGGTGATAATGAGTTTTGATTATGCTTTTCTATGCAGCTGAGAATGGATGTGATTGATTTTGGGCTACTCTCCAACGGCTAATATCAAAGGTAATAAGGTGGTGATTCACATCTGGAAAAGAGTCTAAGTTAACCAATGCGTTGTACGTGCCGGAGGTTCGTAGTAATCTTGTGTCCGGATGGTTGCTTAGTGAAATTTGGCTTTCATTCTGTGTTTGAATCAAAATTGAGTTAAACGAAGAACATAATTGAGTACTTTATGGGGTTACACCTTCTTAAATGTTTTAAGCTAAACATATTTTCTAATGGTATTGTTTAGTAAAATGAGTGTAATTTATTATTTGATTCTTTAAACGTATTGCCATGGTGACATCAAACATATTTTAAATTATAACTCAATATGTTGCCTAATTAAACCAAATTAGATACCCATTTTTGTATCAACACGGACTACAAATTAAAACTTGTGTTGAAGCCAAATTGACAAGATTGGTTTTTCTCTCGGTCGAATGGAAATAACCGAACCCTTGATAGGATTCACATGGTTTTATGTGAATTAGAATTGATACCTACTAAGGTAGCGAATAGCGAGTACTTCATCATATTTGCTGATGGTAGTACAAAATATTGCTATGTACACTTACTTGAGAGTAAGGATATAGACAAGATTGTTCTATATAAATAAGTTGAGAATCAAATTATTATCGGATACAAGGTGGTTCGAAGTCACATCGGAGGTGAATTTGTGTTTCCATTTCTAAATTTATGTGTTAAACTTAAAATAAGACACAAATATATTGCTCTCGATATAGAAAATGAATTCGGGTTGGCCTTAGATGATATGGTGTTTCATGCCTGTTCGTTCGTAAGTCCTAGTTTAAGCTATGTCATGTGGGGAAAGCGATTATATCGTCTACTTATCTTTTAGATATCCTTATAAAGAAAGTAAGATAATTTTATGAACTATATGGGTGAGAAGAAAACTATCTTATAAGTATTTACAACTGTGAAGGGTATCTAGCTAAGATATCTGTATTGAACCCCAAGGTTCAAGAGATTTGACTTGAAACTGTGAATTGCATGTTCTTAGTATATGCTCATAACAGTAGTGCTTATGGTTTCTTTGTATTTGTGGATATACACAAGGATATGATAATGGAATAAAGAAGTGCTTCCTTCTTTGAAAATATATTTCCTTGTTCACAAAGGAAATTGGAAGATCATCTCTAGAATAATTTGCCATAAAAGTTGTTCCCAAGATAAGAGTAGAGTACGGGGATGATAATGTCTGCCAAGCATGAGAGATAAGATAACCCAGGAAGAAGAGGTTGAACATAGAAGAATGCAAAAGGGCAAAAAGTCGAGAAATCGTTTGGACCGATTTTGTTTCTTTTTGGTAGGGATATGAATCTACTTATTATCGAGTAGCAGTAACTTCCTAGAATGGCTCAATGGATAAAGAAGAATAAAAAGTGAATAGATTCTTTTTACAAAACTTACTTGGGAAGCTCATTGGTTTTACTTCTCATTGTAAACCACTAGGCTATAAATGGATTCTTCAAGAGAAGTTGAAAGCCGATGGCAGTTGACCTAAGGCACAAAGAAAGATTGGTAATCAAAGAATTTTAGACTACGCGAAGGGAAGGTCTAGATTACTTTGATACTTATTCTACGCGAATAACCTCGACTAGTAATGGTACTTGCTATTGCAGCATTAAGGAATTTGGAAGTTCACCTAATGGATGTGAAACCGACATTTCTAAACGAAGTTTTAGAGAGAAATATCTATGATATCAACCACATGGTTTCATAGCTCCATGGATTTGAGAGCAAAGGTTGTAAGCTTGTTATAGTCTTTATTGACTAATAATGGAAAGCTCCAAAACAAGGACATCACATTTCATCTCATTTCTTATAAGAATGTGGATTCGAAATTATGGATGTATATGGTGTACTCCTGTGTTTATACATAGATGGTATAATTATCACTAGAAAGTGATAGGAAGATAAAACAAATCTTACTAATGGTATGTTGTGAGTCAAGATTAGACGTGAAACTTCATTAGTTGTTGGATATGGTTCTTGGGATGTCACTATATTGATTTGTGTTAAGTCAAAAACATTGTAAGGATAATATTCTTGAGAGGTTCACTGTGGGGGGTTCCGGCCTAGCTAGAATTCAATGACATCTTTTAATCTAAGGTTTTTGTTTGTTGCTATTTTTGGAAATACTCAAAGAGTATCTGGGCATCTTATGTGTTAAATGACCGTGCGTCTGACTTAGATTTAGAAATTAATTGGTCATGTTAAGTAGATATACCAGTAATCAAAGTGGAGGGACCATTTGTATAGTATGACATGGGTTCTATGCTTTCATTTTGGTAAGATATCCTGGCTGCTATCAAAAATTTAGAGCAATGCCAAACACGGTTTTTAATCCTTAGAGAGGATGTATTTACGCTAAGTGGATAGATATTCTTCGAAATCTTAAAGTATTTCAATCAGACGCATTATAGCTAAATTAGGATGATATCTAAATTTATCATTCAAGATTAAATTTATGAAATTATGCGGTGTTATTTACGTTAATTCTGTAAAGGACTACCAAGATGGCATCTAAACCCGGTAAGCCATGTTTATAAAGTGTGATAGTTATTGAATTTTGACAGAGCTCAATAATCACAATGTAAAATTAAAAAAACGGTAAGTCGAGACATATTCATCATAAACGATGATTGGTGCGACAACTACTCTCAAATAGAGTTATCACGATTGACTACGAAAAGTCAGTGGATAACATCGCGGATCCGCTTACGAAAGGCTTAAGCAGAGAGTTAGTTAGAGAGTCGTCTAAAGGAATGAGACTAAAGCCCTTAAAGGAATGAGTTTCTATGAAGGAAAACCTAACCCAGTTGACTGGAGATCCCAAGATCTGGGTTCAATAGGACAACCTAATCATAGAAATGTGAGGGAAGTCACGTCAATATGGGGGTGTTACTTAAATTGTAACATCCTAGTCCATTCCTATAACAATGTGACTTGTTGAGAGGTTAAACATATGGCTTTAATGGTTCAAGATGAAATCATAAAGCATAACGATTCAAGATGAAATCTGAAAGTATATGTTTTTAATGATTCAAGATGAAATCACCTATGTGAGAGAGAAGTGGGGTCGCTTCGAAGGGAATTGTGGGGGCGCAATTCCTAAGAGCTCTTACAGAACCAGGCTAGTGCTCATGACCATAACGAGCGCGACTATGAGGACTTGACAATGTCAGGGAGAGTCGTGTGTGAGTGTGTATTGTCGTCTACGTAAACAGAGGCTGAGTTTAAGGACATCGTGTCTACTCAGATCTAGGAGGCTAAGTGCATCTCACAAGGGAAGGTTCAAAGGGTCATACGCAGAAATTTCGCCAAAAATTTCGAGGGTTTTCGACCGATTTCCATTCATGTAAAGGGATTGTTGGAAAAAATTTAGTGAAAATGTGTTTTCACTAAATTTGGACATAAATAACTATTAGTAAATATAATTATTAAATGTAAGGCCAGGTCGAGCCAGTATATGTCCAAAATAGAGTTAGTGTGAATGAGATATCGAGTCTCAAAGAAGGTATTTGGAATGGAGGAAAAATGATTAAATGTCAGTTATGAGTTTTGTTTGGAAACTGACAATTGAATTGGCTGTTATTATTTGTTTCAAAGGTTTATAACTGTAAATTAATAGGTCATTAATTGACAATTTAATTGGCGGTTATTATTTGACTCAAATGTTTATAACTGTAAATTAATGGGTCATTAATTGACAATTTAATTGGCGGTTATTATTTGACTCAAAGGTTTATAACAGAAAATTAATGAATCATTATTAAGGCATTAATTGACATTGATTGCACCATTACACCATATGCATATGAATGTGTATAAATAGATGGCAATCTCAACCATTCCAAGACACAACAAGAAAAACACACAAGAGAGAAAAGCTCCATTAACAAGTTTTCCAGCAGTCTTTTCGATCAGAAGCACTCTGTTTTCCGTGATATTTCAGGCAAGTATGTCAGGTCCGGCTGTACAACAGCTTTGAACGTTGTACCCTGGGAAACAGACGGCGAATCTGTTTTAAGGGAAGCGTGTCCAACACGTGCCTCGTTCCACGACCTTTTACTGTTTTCTTATTTATCGTTCATAGTGTCTGTCTTCTGCTTCTACCCAATTCTGTCTGTTTTATTTTCTGTTGTTTAATTTCTGTTAATTATTATTAATTGTAATCTGATTTTATTTTAATAAAAGTGTACATGTTTCCCTACAATCTTAAAACAGATTCTGTTTAACAGAATTATAAACACTTTCTTAAAATCGGATTAAATATTATTAACAGATTTTATAAACTGTTTTCTGTCGAAACCAAGATTGAGTTTCTTTGGAAATCAGTTTTAATTAAACAGATTTTTCAGTGAGCGGATCAGTGCAGTCACGAAAAGTCGTTGTATCAAGCAAACTTAAGGAAGAACTTGTTAATGCTACCCATCTTCCATTGAGAGGATTTCTTATTTCACAATACACGACCTCTCTTATTTCATTTTCTTGTACCATTAGCTGGTTCAACGAGTAGTTAGCAACTTTGAGGTTTAATTTATTATTCGCCTTGACATACATGGGGCGGCAAACAGAAAAAACTGCATCAAAGAGCAGTGAGTTCTCCCACAAGTTATTGTCGAATTGTTTTAAAACCAGTTCTTCAACGCTTGTAGCCGGAAACGGGAGGATTGTTCTCACATAATCAATGTCGAAAGGCAACTGAACCCCAAAATTGGATATTATAGTAACATTAAACTTGCTTGATAATTCGAGTGCTTCCCTCATGTTAAGAAAGAACAACTTATCGATGGAATCGTCGAGTGTGAGAGCTAGCTCAATTTGCTGGGGAGGAATGGTTGAAAACAAGAGACTAGGCGACAGTGCCACCGTGCTTGAATGCGAGTAAACAAGTAAGTTGGGAGCATAAACATGTACCTTGATTTGGTTGTCTAGATCAAAGTATAACGTCAATGTCCGCAGTCCAAGATTTCAACACTACACCAGTCGATCATAAGGGTCAAACTCTCTAGAAATGGAAAGTTGGATTTGATCATACTTGAGAATGCATCATCCATGGACACGCTGTCTAAAGTTAACTCTCTCAAGCTCCGTATGGTGCCCAGTTTGAATAATACGGGCCTAAACACAACCCAGTCGCAGGGGGTGAACTGTGACCGGATAAACGAGCGGAGAGATGGGACATCATCAACTTCGAAAATATTATCGTTCTCGTTGAGATTATATATTATTAACTCATCAAGATAACGAAGATTGTTTACCTTGATAATACTGAATTCCACGAGTAACTCGATGCGGATCTTTTGAAGTAACTTACACGTAGATAACAATTTATGAAGCACATATTGAGTTATGTGGACATCAACCAACTTGAGTACACGTAGGTTGGTGCAGTGGATCGAAGGATTGCTACTAAAGCTAAGGGAATAACCGGATATAAGTTTCAAACTTAATGTGTGGAGATTTGCACTTGAAAATATCTCATCAGGCAAAGTAAATATCTCAGCAGGATAAGCAAATGAAGTGGTTAACAAGATTGCGAGGTGAAGCTCGTTAAGAGAGCTACGACTTTTATAAGTAGCTTGCATAATCAATTTGTAAGCGGAACGCAAAGCAGTGTGAATGCAAAACTGAAGATCAATACTAGTGATTGGTAAGTTGTCCTGGTGATACCTTAGTAAGGTCCGGTGAATCCAGCTCATGTACTTTCTTTGATTTTTTTTTCTTTAAAGAGTCAACGGACGGAGAAAACCGGATGGCGGGGATGGTAGACTAAGCGTGTAGCCATGACTTGGACAAGATGCAGGTGCGGGCAGCATCTTTTGATGTCAAACGCTAGTTGAATACACTGTGAATCAACTCGGGAACATCTCCTAACCGTTGTCTTTGGATCATGCGTCTCTTCTTTACTTGCAACTCGGGAACATCTCCTAACCGTATCAGTCTGCGTCTCTTCTTTACTTGCGCCATCTAAATCAAAATATTTACTAGAACTTAGCGGAACAAACACTACAAGAAAAAGTAGAACAGGTGACCAAGTTTTCCCGGGCGACATTTGTCGCCCGGGAAACCTCACTAAACGACAAAAGTCCGTCCGACGTGGCACCAATTCTGATAGACTTTTTAGTCAAAGTCTGAATATAGTTTCCCGGGCGACATGTCGCCCGGGATAACTTGGTTAGAATTTGACTAAAAAAAACAACGAAAATCTTGGCGGCATTTTTTCCCGCTCACTTTCCCGGACGGCATGTCGCCCGGGAAACTTTTTATAAAAAAAAATATTTTACGTGAATGATTAAGCGTGGTAATTAACGTTCGTTATTTTTTCCCCCGGACGACATGTCGCCCTGAAACTATTTTATTAAAATTTAAACAAAAAAAATTTAACGAAACTCCTGGCGGCAATTTTTCCCGCTCACGTTTCCCGGGCGACATGTATTTTATTAAAAAATTTAATTATGCTTTTAATGAGTCTTGATTTTTGAAAGAAAAAAAAAACATTTCGAATAAAAGAAACAATTTGAGAAACTCATCCATCAGTTATTATTTTTTCACACCAAGTACAATGTACAATACATAATATTACACAATCAAATAAACGATCCCATTTGCAACACAAGATTCGGTTTCCTCTTTCCATTCTGCCCAACACCTTTATTCATTTGTCCCACCCACCCCAACCGCCTCCGGCATTGGTACGATGAACTGCTTTTTCTGCTCCAACGACTATTCACATACAATACTTTCGATTATCATATAGTTTCAAAATATCATTAATGAACTCATGCATGTGTATGTGTACGTGTGTGTGAATGTAGCATACCTTTGGGAGTATGAGCCTCAGATGGAGTAGTTGTGGCAAAAGATATAAGAAGCCCGAAGAGAACGGCTAGGAACAATGTAAAGCAATATGATTTCATCTTCATAGATTATGTTTTGATGATATGAGAGTTGTTTAATACATATATAGACAATTTATGAGTCCGTATTTAGCCACATTTTGTATGAAACTAAGAAAGTGTCAACGGAAACTAAGAAAGTCATTCCAAAATACATGATTAGAATAGTATTGAATATGATATAGAACTTAATAGAAACATCTAGCTAGCTATTAACTTAATAATTAATCATTTTAATACCTAAAACCAAATTCTTGTTGTTTTTATCTGATGTTATTATTTGTAAAGGAGTAATAATAATTTTTTTTCATAAAATCTAGTACAATAAGAAATCGAATAGAACAGTAATGAAACAGCCTACCTAGGAACCACAAGTCATGAAAGAAAGAAAATACGTTCGATAAATAGAAGTTAACTACAACCAAACACCTAACCAAAAATAGAAGAAACTGCATGGATGATATCACAATTGATAATTGTAAGAAAATCGTATTATATCATACAATTACTTTATACATATTTTATCTGAGTATGTAACTGAAGAGATTTCGAAAATATGGTTTATCGATTGTAGTTCACATTTTTTTTGACATAAGCTAAATTTTGCACGCACAAAACAGTCCGTACACATTTGAAAAGGTCTCGTTCGTACAACATGAAAACGATGATCTTCAGTCTATGTTTACGTTCCAAGTCAGCTAAACTGAAAAAGTCAATGTCAATGTAACATCATAATTCAAAGTTGGTTTGATTATATAATTAACTAGACATAAAACAGTTTATCTAATATCATGTTGAATGATGTCACATATAGGTGGATGGTTTTACTTGTACATGGTCTTGCTATCACTGCCTCGCACTCTCAGATTGAACTTCCTCGATTACGTTGATCGTGTACATAGATAGAAAAAACAGTATCATATTTAGACTGATTGTTATCTGCACGTTTTCTACATGGATAAACAAAAATCAGTTTATGTGTAAAATGCAATGTTTTTCTTTTAAGATACTTATTTTTAGTTAATGAACCACCACTAACTTTTGGTTATTGATTGTTGTTTGCACGTTTTATGTTTTCCTAAAAAGGCCTAAGATGTTTGTTTGAATATATGAATACAGATTGGGATGATTACGGATCAAACTTATATATTTTCAAGCACGATATGAGCATTCTAGTTGTTGTTAAATCTAAAAAAATCAGATTCTTGTTCCATATATCTAACATACAATATATCATTAGAAGATTTATTCATACTGGAGAGCATATTCTTCTTTGCTTGACACCACTGAAGATCCACACTCACATCAGTCAGCAATTTACAGATCTAAATCAGTTAAGACGAATTATTTTATATGTAATCGTAGGTCATTAATTAGCAGCAACAACAACAATAACTAATCTAGTCAGAGCGTGGTATGATAGAAGTCACTATTATATATAAGTCATACTAATGGTTGATTTTGTCTACTATCCCCTTTACACATGAAAATCGTGTAAAATAAAAAACGGTTTGAATCATAAAATCGTATAATTGAGGGAGTCTTTATGGTATTAAAAATATTTGGTTACCAAACAAGTTTTAATGTTTTATTCATTAGATGTAATTTTATATTCGTAATTGTGTGATTCACGAGTTTGATTTTGGGTCCGCAAGCTTACAAATTTTCTTCAGATATTGAGTACGTTCACATCTTTGGATAACCTAAAGTTTTCTTTTTCATATGAAGTTTGCTAGAGTATGTGTGGAAAATTTTGAATTATTGCAGATACGTGCTTATCATTTTTCTTAATGATTTCGTTACAACTGTACGTGCTAACACGCTTGTTTTATAAAAACTAGATGGATCCAACTTGTACGATCACGAAACACTACCGCTCCGTTCTCGAGATTTTTATGAAAGGAAAAGAAAGCCTAGTAAAAGAAAGGACGAGAATGGGTAGAAATATGAAAGGAAAAAAATTGTTGTATGAGTGTTCTTGAGATGACAGTAAACGAAAGGAAACAAAAGGAGCCATCATGTTCTCTAGTTCAAGGAAAGGAAATGAAATATATAATTTTACACATTTGCCCTTTTAGATTTAAATAGTTGAAAAGAAGCAAATAAAGTATATATAAATTAGAAGGGCAAATTAGTCATTGAATAATATATGCAAGTGTCATAAGATTTTTTCCTATGCATTCCGACCACATTTGGCTAGAAAGATTGGCATCAAAAAGTGCTTATATTTACCTCTTATTTCCCATCAAAATATTTCCTTTCCTTACATGAAAAAACTTAAGAACACAATATATTTTATGTTTCCTATCATTTCTTTTCTTTTCCTACTAAAATAAAACTCGAAAACACAGCGTACAAGCCGAAATGTCTGATATACTATGAGGGAATCTTCAATGCATAGTGCGATACAAGGTTTAATACACCTCCACATCATCACCACTTCAACATATCAACTTTTACATAAAACATCCACAATGCATTAAACTTAACATAATTTAATAGATTTTCACCTCATTAAACTTTTATCTAATAACCAAATATATATTCAACAATTTTTTTAAAAGAAGTGATAAATTCTGCAATTAAGCGTGATTTTACATATATGCCCTTCTATTCTTTTACCCTTTTTCTCACAGCATAGATAAACAATATATTAAAAGGGCAATTATGTAAAGCCACTTGGAATCAATGTTTTAAAAACCGGTTCAACCTGGCCGGTTTAACCGGTTGAACCGGGAACCGGAGTGATGACCGGTCCGTTGTGAGCCGGGTTTTCGCTAAAACAAGAACCAAATTGAACCGCCGAGTTTTGGTCGACCCGGGTCGAACCGTCAGACCAGAAACCGGCAGATTCAACACCTGTTATAAGAAAAGAAGAAAAGAGTTGACAAACTGACAATCCATGATCTAATCTCACATGATGTCTTTGTAATTGAACGGTTACAAATCTTGATATAGATGGATAGATTTCAGTTTCAACTTTTTGTGTGGTTGCGTACAGTAACACATGTTACAGTGCTTCGATGGTGGTTGAAAATGGGTATCTGCCTTTATGGGGGATAAGGAGATTTATGCTTTATGAGTTTTTATTTTGTTTTAATGAAAGGGATGAGGAAAAGGAAACATACAAAGGGGTCAAAGGACAGGGCCGGCCTTTGTGTTGGGCCAGGTGGGCAACGGCCCAAGGCATCACTTGGGAAGGAGGCAGCTGTAACATCTGAGAATTTTTGAATTTTTAAAGGACTATTTTAATCTTTGACTTTTCGAGTCTGACTTGACCTTTTTGACTTTTGGTCGTTCATTGTCACATAAAAGCCATTACCGCGTGACCGGTAAAATTTTCGGAACATATTTTAAATAATAAATCATATTTATTATTACATCTCTCAATGGAAAGTTATTTTTAACTTATTCGATTCGAAAACGAAAAATGATATATATTAATTCATAGTTGATTTATCAAAAACGAACCACTAAAGTACGTTTTCATTATTCGGACTCTAAAGCTATTTGATGTAAAACGGTATACATGACAACTTTTTAGTTTTGACCGAGACCCGAAAATAGTCAGAAAGTGACTGAAATGCCCTCGCAAGATTTAGAAACGAGAAAATAATTAAATTATAATTAATTTACACTTTTTATTAAATAAAAATATTTAATAAATTAGTCATCATTTTATTCAGTAACGGTTGTTGATAACGCAAATATACGGGTTAAAAATTTATTTCTATTTTTACTTTTGAACGAGACGTAACCGGTTCACCAAATAAATAACGAACATTTTTATAAATATTATAAAAATATTTATGAAATATTATCAAATAAATACTCGTTTTTATCGGAAAAATGATTTGGAAAACAATGGCGCGAGTTTCGTGACTCGAATCAACCGTTAACTAGTTCAAACGAGTCCCGAACCGATAGTTATAAAAACTATATTAAAAAGTTACAAAACTCACCCCCCAACTATTTGAACTTGTCACAATTATTTAAAAGTTTTAATATAAATACAAAAACTTTTATATTTCCTTCATTTTTTTTATTTCATTTTCATTTAGATATAAACACACACCCCTCCCACTTCTCTCTCCCTCATATCCGGCAGCCACCGGCCGGTCACGGTCACGGTCACGGTTACGGTCACGGTCACCGCCGCCGTGCCGCCGCCGGAAAAGTTTTCCGGTGACTTTTTCCGGCGAACCCAAAAATTATAAAAAGATAGATCCGTCCCGGATCTATCCGATCCCCACCTTCACGCGCTGCCACCATTGTTGCCGCCACACCGACGCACCACCACCACCACAAGACCATCGTCATCATTATCATTATAACACGACCACACCACCACGTTCACCCCACCGTCACCCTCACCATGCCACTGCCATTTACATCACCATCATCCCCAACTTGTCACCTCCTCGACATCAACATCAGCCACGTACCACCCTAGGGTGCGTTTGACTTTGTTCTCAGCCAACAGTGCGTGCGTTTGGGATGCTTAAAAACCCCAAAAAGGGTGTTGGGTTGGCTGCGTGATAACACCACAAGGGTGAGTTCGGGTTGAAGCCACCACACAAGAAGGGGTGCGTGGGTTTCATGGTTGCAGCAGAGTGCATTTGGTTTCGTGACAGCCACCACCAAAAGGGTGTGTTGGACTGCTGGTTTTATAACCCATCCGGGGTGTTTGTTTTGCAGTATAACAGCCGTAAAGGCGTGTTTGGTTTGGCTTGTATCAGTTAGGGTGCGTTTGGTTTGTTGTCACCGCGAAAGGGTGCGTTTGGCTGTGAAAAATCACAGTTAAGGTGCGTTTGGGTTTCGGGTCAGCACCACTAGGGTGTGTTGGGTTCATGGTTTGCACCAAGAGGGTGTGTTGGTTTAGCAGTTAGCGCTAGCAAGGGTGCGTTTTGTGACTAGCACCATATGGGGTGCGTTTGGTTTGGACATCACCCAAGGGGAGCGTTTGGTTATGATAACACAACGTATGGGCGTTTGGTTGGTTTAATTTTATCAGCAGGGTGTGTTTGGTTCAGACCACTAGGCGCGTTTGGTTTATATAAAAGAAATAGACTAATAAACATAACAAAAGATTTTTAAACTAAAACCGGATTAAAACGGTGGTTAATGGTTAAATAATTATGTTAGTTGTTTTTCTTTTACGTGTTTATAATCTCGAAGGGAGCGTTTGGTTATACAAATCGGATAATAACATTTAAAGGTTTTCACATATATATTGATATAATAAACAGGATCTAAATGTGGTATTGGTGAAGTAAATACTTTATTTATTATTTCCGTTTTCACGTTTATAATAATTGTTAAAGGATGTGTTTGGGTTTGCATTATGGGTTGATTTAATTGATGGAAAATAATTAACTTTTGTTAATATGGAAACGTTACATAAACCAATAGGTCGTGTCGAGATTTTATAAATCGCTACACTTGGTAGACTTTCACAAAACTACTTTACTTATTATATTGAAATGTCTTAAGAATTACTAAATCGTGAAGGCCCGATAATCAAACGTAAACTATGATTTTAGAAATTTCATTTATCCAATCCACAACCTTAAAGCGTGCGTAAATTTTTATAAAGAAATTTTCTATTAAATTATGTGGGGATATCCGGGCACGTGTCGAATTATTTAGTTTCCTTTATTTCTATCATCTTTCTTATATAATACTTGGAAGGTATTATATTATTAAACCATTTTATTTTAATTGTCACCTTTTAGATATAACACATGTCGTGTATCATATACGCTTTGAATTATTCTTTTGGTTGTGTATCCTGTTATATAATTCATGGAATGAATTATATACTTGGTTATTTTTCGTTATGTAATATATACGGAATATATTACACACTCTACGTTTACTCTTTGATTTATTTAACCAACCACCAAACTATTACAACTTTAAATCTAAATCTTTTATCAACGTATTACGTTGATGTACTCATTCATCGGGAAACCCAAGTATATCATCCTAGGCTAGACCGTTAGGATCAGCTGCATCTTCTTGGTCGAGCCGTTCCAGTTTCCGTTTTATCTGGCGCTTAATATGCGCATTCCCGCCAATCGTTCTTCGACATCGATGTAAGTTTATAGCCCCTCTTTCACTTGCTTTACATTTACTTTACAAATCACGGGGGAGAATACATGCTAAATACAACTTGTTTACATACTCATTACAATATCTTTTACATACTATTCTACACATTTGGTTTAATTACTTGATTTATATCACACTCTTTTCTACTTATGGATTTAAGTACTTAAAGCTATTTACGAATACATTGTTAATTTTTATTGGACACAAGTGTTTTCGGTTATCATCTCCTTTTTACATGTGCCTAAGTAACTAAACCCACCCTTGCCCATTATCATGAACTGTTAAATTCTTGACCGGAGGACCGGTTAAGGAAGCGCGAGTGTATAAATAGATCTATTTGGGATTGACATCCCTATTCGGGTGAGTAGCTCTCACTAGTTTCGACCGTACTGAAACACGAATGCATACATGTCAGAACAATTTGGATGTTACGGGTTTGAACATCTACACGGGCCTTTATTTGCATTAAATTGCATACATAGATGTCGAGCTTCAGTGTCATGAGCTTAGCACAACAGTAGATATTATTTATGTGGTACTGTATCTGTTATAGTAGACCCATACATTTTGGAAAATCAACGATATCACTGTCCATACTACTTATTGAACATTACTAATTTCTGAACACTTTTCATTATATTGCGGCGAAGCAATAAACACTAAACTCTTTCGGTTCTACATTTACTCTTACATTTTTGGCGATTATTATAAGGATTGAAATAATCATACATACTTTATAAATCTTTGGATTCCAACATTTACATTTATACTTACAAAACTCTATGAACTCACCAACTTTAATGTTGACACTTTTAAGCATGTTTTTCTCAGGTGAATTAGATGCTTGGCTTACTTGATGTGCAATGGAGTCTAAAATTGACAAGATTTCATTTATGGATTTCTACTTACATACAAATGATCAAATCTCGTTGGGTTATTTTCAAGCCTTTCATTGTGATGCAATTATGGGACAAATGTTACATCAATTTCAAGAAAATCAACGAGATTACTTTTCAAACGACACATTTAGAGGTCGTTCTCTTGTATCTTGAGCTGTTGTATTATGAAGTAACGCCCCCTGACATATTTCCGTTGCGACACATTTTTGGGGGTGTTACAGCAGCACTTTATATATATACGCATGTTAGTACTAAACAAACATAGTAGATCGCGCGTTGCTCCGGGGCGGTGTTTCTTTTATTATAGATGTAAGTGTTTTTTTTTTAAATTTGTATGGTAAGATTTCAAAGTTTTATAAGTGTGGTTTGCGTGTGCTAATTTTTTAAAAATTATGTGGTTAAAGGTTATTTTTTTGGGTATTTGGGTTTTTTTTAATATAATTTTATAAGATTTTGGTAAATATGTGTTAAGCATGATTGCCCGCGCGTTGATGCGGGGCGTTAAATTTTTTATTTTTTTTTTGTATTTTGTGCGGCTTTATTTTTCCGGTCTCATGTTTAATATTATTTTTTTATATGGGTTTATGTGTTGGGCGTCATGTCGTGGGTATTTTTTGATATGAATAAGTCAATACTTTTGCAATTTTTTTCTTATTTTGTGCCGAGCAAATTTTTTTTTATTATTTTTGTGCAATAGTTTCTTTTTTTTATATGGGCTTATGTGTTTGGTCTCATGTCGCGGATATTTTTTTGATCTGAATAAATATGTACTTTTGTAATTTTGTTTCCTATTTTGTGCCGAGCAATTTTTTTTTAAAAGTTGCCTAGTTAAAGAAAAAAAAAGTGTCAAACGGGCCGGCCCCAAAGTAGGAGCCCAATGGGCCGGTTACTGTAGCATAATAAAAACTATGTCAAAACGACATAGTTTTATTCCAAACATAGTATATGTATATAATTAGTATCACTTTTAAATTTCTATATATGTTTGTATTTATTTATTCACATTGATTAAGTCAAAGTCAGTTACTCACTCATAGCCAGTTAAATAAATGGCGTAGGAAATAGATTTTATTAAGCCCAATTACAAGCCCATGCTACCATAACACAAATGATGTAAACGTTTTCACTTTTCAGTTACATCACAATTCACAAATCACGTATTACATTGACAAAGTCACGGCAGATATACTATTTTCTTAGATCTCTTCATCGACATGTGAACTAATCCGGTGATATTATTCCATATTTCATCTTTATTTTCTTTTTGTTCCTATCTTGCTCTAATATTAAATAATTTACGCTAGAACCTATCATGTTGCGACGTTCATAACCGTCGGGTGCCCAAAATAGGAAAAGAAAACAAAAAGAAGAATCTAAGAAAGCTCAATTTGGGGGTTTGGAACCATTTGTTGTTAGACGAAAAAAGAATAATATTAGCGTTGAAAATCGGCGTGGGGATGAGCAGCCTAGCTTAGTCGTGTGTTTTTTATTTATAAAGGGGCATATTTTAGTCGGCTCGCCCCGGGCATCATAAACCTCAGGACCGGCCCTGTCAAAGGATAGTTTAGAAGGATGGGTAGTGTCTGACAAATGTGTCAAAAAGACAAAAAAAAACGTTTATCTAGCTAGTTTGATGACTTACTCAGATAAGAGTATAAGACACATTGAAACAAAAAATATATTATTATTAATATACAAGTAATTTACATAACTATCTTTGGAGAATGTTAAAAACAATTCATACTAGTTACTGTATCCATTGCATACTTATTCTTTCTATCTTATAGACTGATATGGATTATGTTTTTCTCTATATACACTTGAAGTATGGGTAAGTTTCTTCTTTAGCGTAAAACCGGTTTGACCCGTACACCTCCACATCATCACCACTTCAACATATCAACTTTTACATAAAACATTCACAATTCATTAAACTTAACATAATTTAATAGATTTCCACCTCATTAAACTTTTATCTAATAACCAAATATATATTCAACAATTTTTTAAAAGAAGTGATAAATTCTGCAATTAAGCGTGATTTTACATATATGCCCTTCTATTCTTTTACCCTTTTTCTCACAGCATAGATAAACAATATATTAAAAGGGCAATTATGTAAAGCCACTTGGAATTGTCACTACTCAAACATGCAATACCAGTTAAAGTCGGGTTGCTTTGTTATTTTCATTTATAATAATATAATATGCTTTTGTAATGGGCCTACTTCCGTACATTTTATTAACCATTTGTTCAGAAACACACGAATATTCAATGAACGGGCAAACGTGGACTTTCACATTGCATTGACTGATGACTCAGCTCTCATTGATCGATCAATAGATATGCATTGTGGATGGCCTGAGCTTTTGGCTCTTCGTCAAGAAAAATAATGTAGGAAAGTACATCTATTTACTCGTTATAATTATATTCATAGGATTGCCATAGACTCTTTCAAACTTCTTATATTGAAAATTCAGAAACTATATGCAACTGTTGCAAACGTTTTGACCTTTGACATCTTCGTAACTCAGATAAAGTTGATTGCATTGTACCCAAAAATTCTAACTAGAAAATATAAGGGGAATTTGCAAAACTGTGATACAATTATTATAACTCTAAACGACGAAGCACATTGTCTCCGGAATGATCGAGGCGTCTGTGCCACATAGTAGAACTAAATGAAATCAAAGCAAATGGAGAGGTAAACGGAGGTTGCTGAGTAACCGGGTAAAAATCACCCGTACTATCATAGCGGAAAAGAAGCGTGTGGGTCTGGTAATCCTTCACTAGAAAAACCATATGCATCGAACTCATCAAAAACATCATTATCATGCGTAAATTTACGAACATAAATCAAATTTTTAATTATGTGAGGTGTGACAAATATATGATTAAGATGAAGTGGCTTGTCAGATTTATGCAAAAGCTATGTTTCATAATGAGTGACATGAATGGAATCACTATTGCCAACAAATACCGATGGATATTGTCGTCGTATATACCGGAGGGACCCAAACCGGACGGCCCCACACCTTTCTGGAAGAACCCGAACCGGAAGACATCATATCTTCCCGGACGACACGAACCAAGGAAACTTGACAAATAACATCAAAAGGACCAGAACCTCCTTTGGACTGACGGTCCATAAGCAGCACTTAATGCAACGCCGCCATTCCGTAAATCAGGGGATCATGTTCCTCACGCGACCATGACAGCTACCAGTCTAGGGGTAGTTCGGCGCAACTCTTCCCGAGGTGTCAGGAACAGTATCTCAGCATAGTGAATCAGGTAGTATAAATACCCCCTCATTTACTACAAGTCAGGTAGTATTTATGCATTCATACTTATACATTTACTCTCACGCCTCTCGGCTTTCACTTGTACTTACTCTCACGCCGGAGCTTGGTCTTGGGTCACAACCCGAGACGAGGCTGACGCGTCTTTCTTTCTTATTCTCAGGGATTTTAGCCTTACTCTCCTCGGAATCAAGAAGTATGTCACATTTCACTCGCGGTACAGAAAATTACCTCGATAAATTGGCGTCATCCGTGGGACTCGAATTTTGTCTACCACAGTAGCAAGATGGTCGGTTCGTCAGAAGGTGGAGGACCCCATATTCAGGACGACCGGTAGGGTACTCCACCTCCTCTGACAAAAGAACAGATCGAAGGGCATGTTGCAGCCTTAAGATCTATTATTAAAGATCATAATATGAAGAACAAAACCAACCCCATACAGTTAGATTTCGACGAGGAGGATATCGTGATAAGGGACACCTGTATTGTAAAAGGGAAAGACGTGATAGATGACGACCTCAAGAAGCCTTTTAAAGAAGCTTTGAAAACACCCCTCACGCGCAGGATTATAGAATTTGTTGGTCCAGAATACAAAATGCCTGCTAACATAAAGCCTTCCGGCCAACAGTATTGACGAATAGGCGGACCAGAGGGAGGCATTCACATATAGGTATTCAGACAGGAAAGCGTGCTTTAAAAAGCCTCATGAGATCACCAAGATAGTAAGAAGGGCCAACGAGTCATTGACGGCGTTCAAAGAAAGGTGGACAGTGGAGACGGGTTTCATTATGGGAGTTCCGGAAGTCATGAAAATCTCATCTTTCATAGACTCACTTAAATGCCCAGAATTAGCAAAGCGTTTTTCAGATAAGACCCCAACAACGGTGACCGAGATGATGAGGAGGTTAGATGATTTCGTCCGTTCGGAAAAATATTTTGCACAAACTGAACTCCCCAAAGGAGAAACGAGAGTGCAACACCGAAAATTGTATTTTCCTCCGGTTAGGAAGGACGACCGACCGTTCCGAAATAACCACCACGTGACGGACCAACGAAGGTATGATCCTCGAAACAACTATAGAGGAAGAGACACTGCCACCCCGTTCAGGGGAAAGGACAACCCCCCTCCCCATCCTCCACCTAAGGGAGACCATCAGACTCGAGTGGCTCCCATTCTCACTATGGATGCCCTTACTAAATATCCCAAAGAAATTCTTGCAACCGAAACTCATTTACATTTAGCACCCCCAAGACCGATGATAAATCCCCAGCGGGGTAGAAACATAGACATGTTCTGTGATTACCATCAAGAGAAAGGTCACCACACTAATGATTGTCACCATTTACGAAAACAGTTGGAAGCAGCTTTAAAGTCTGGTAAGCTAAACCATCTGATGAGGGACGTGCGGCAAGAGGAAGAGGGAATCAAAAGGGGGATGGCTCCCAACAGGCAAAGATAATCAACATGGTGGGAGTCAGATCACTGAAAGAAAAGAAGAGGAAGGAACAGAAAGCAACGGAACGGTGGATGAACACCCCTATCTCTTTTCCCCCGATCTCAGAAGAGGATATTTCCGATGAGCCACTTATAGTAGAAGCCGAAGTGGAAGGATATTTGGTTAGAAGAATATATGTGGACGGAGGAGCATCGGTGGAAGTCATGTTCGAGCATTGTTTCAAAAATCTCAGTCCGAGGATAAAAGCTAGATTAAAAGAAACGCAGACAGACCTCGTAGGCTTCACGGGGGAAGCAACTAAGCCGTTAGGCAAAATAGAGTTGGAGATATGCTTTGGTGGTGAAGGGTTGTGCAGAAGAAAAACTATGAAGTTCACTATCATCAGAGCTCCCTCACCTTACAATGTGATATTAGGAAGAATGGGGCTTAGAGCCTTAAGCGCCATTCCTTCCACCATCCACGCGATGATGAAGTTCCCTACTCCGAGAGGAATCACTACGCTGGTCACCAGGTCTGTGATCATCTCGGAGTGCAAACGACTAGAGAAGAGACAAGTGATCGAAGAAGAGAAAAAGGAGGAGGTTGAAGCAAGGGCGGTCAACACAACCAAAGAAGTACTTGTAAATCTAGCGTTCCTAGACTAGTTAGTTGTTATAGGTGGAGGACTGCCTAAGATATGTAAAACCCAGCTGAAGCTTTTATTGAAGAGAAACATGGACGTATTCGCTTGGGAACCAGTGGATATGACAGGAGTTCCCCGAAGAATCATAGAACATAATTTGAATGTCAACCCATCTATCGAACTGAAATAACAGAAACGTAGGGTTCTCAACAGAAACATAGGGTTCTCGCTCCTAAAAAGAGCGAAATGGTAGCCAGGGACGTAGAAGAATGGGTCAAGGCTGGTATCATCCGGTCAGTCAGGTACCCCACTTGGATTGCGAATCTGGTGCTTGTTAAAAAGTGTGACGGAGATTGGAGAATGTGCATCGACTTCAAGAATTTGAATTCAGCCTGTTCGAAAGACTATTATCCCCTTCCAAACATCGACTGCAAAGTAGAATCTGTAATGGGTTTCAAGTACAAAAGTTTCTTGGATGCATACAAGGGTTATCATCAAATTCAGATGTCGAAAAAGGACGAGGAAAAAATAGTGTTCTATACAGATCAAGGAACTTAGTGTTACACCAAGATGCTGTTCGAATTGAAAAATGCCGAAGCCACCTACCAACAGCTAATAGATTCCACCTTCCTGTCTCAAATCGGGAGAAATTTAGAAGCATATGTGGACGACATGGTAATAAAAAGCAATGATGAAAAAATGTTACTAGCGGATGCGGAAAAGACATTCGACAATTTGAGAAGGATAAACATGAAGTTGAACCCAAAGAAGTGTTCCTTTGGAGTGGAAGAAGGTAAGTTTTTGGGTTATATGGTAACCTCCAAAGGGATCCGTGCTAACCCTAAGAAAACAAGAGTTCTGGCCGACCTACAGTCGCCTCGTATGCTGAAGGAAATACAGAGCTTGGCCGGGAAACTAGCAGCCCTAAACAGGTTTTTAGCAAAGTCAGCAGAAAGGTCTCTTCCCTTTTCAACACGTTGAAGAACATAACGAAAGAAAACAAGCACGAGTATAGATGGACCATAGAGGCCGAAGAAGCCTTTCAGTAGATGAAGAAATGCATCATGGACCAGCCATCCCTCACTCCCCCGTTCCCAAAAGAAACTTTATACGCATACCTAGCAGTATCCAAAGAAGCAGTAAGCTCTGTCCTACCCACCGAGAAGAGAGGAAAGCAAAGCCCCATCCAATATGTCAGTCGCACTTTAAATGAATCAGAAAGAAATTATGCTCCTATGGAGAAGTTGGCACTGTCACTAGTGCACATGACAAGGAGATTGAGGCGATATTTCGAAGCACATCCAGTGAAGGTCATCACCGATCAGCCTATAAAATAGATCCTCAATAAAACAGAGGCCTCAGGAAAGTTGGCAAAGTATGTTGTTGAGTTAGGAGCATACAACATTACGTTCGAGCCTAGGAACGCTATGAAAGGTCAGGTATTGGCAGACTTTATATCCGAAACGCCAAATGGGGAGTCACCAGAAAACTACTTCCGTTCACCAAAACAAATCCCCGAAAAGAATGCTACAGAAGAATGGGTGCTATTTACGGACGGGGCATCAAGCACGAAGGGTTCCAGAGTAGTTTTGGTTTTGATTGGCCCCAATGGCATCGAGCACACCTATGCCCTCTGTCTGACGTTCGACAGTACTAATAACGAGGCGGAGTATGAAGCACTTCTAGCAGGGCTAAGAATTGCAAGAGAAATGGGCATACAAAAGTTAGCAGTCAAGGTCGACTCTAAAATTAGTTGCCAGCCAGATAAACGGAAACTATGTAGCCAGCAGTGATGACATGATGAAGTACTTGGCTAAAGCGAAAGAGTACATTGCTAGCTTCAGATCTTTCTCCATAAAGAATATCCCGAGGAACCAAAATCAAAAGGCAGATGTCCTCATCAAACTCGCATCGGTAGCTTTCAATCACTTAACTAAGGAAGTTTTGGTCGAGGTATTGAACGAACGATCTACGGAAAGGAAAGAGATTAGTACGATAGTAGAGGATGAAGGAGATAATTGGATGACCCCAATTATTCAGTGCTTGGAGAAAGGTGTATGTCCGGAAGACAAAAATGAAGCTCGCTACCTACGAGTAAAAATCAACCAGTATGCAATGGTGTCACACCTCGTAAATTTCAGGTCAATATTTTAAACTTTTCCGATCATTATTTTTGACTTTTATACGTTACGTTTGAATCTGGCAGTTTACTAGGAAGTTAACCCGCGTAAATCTGAAAAACGTCATCGGACGCGTTCCGACTTTGGATTTTGATTAGTTTAGATATTATATGAGTTATTTTATCTTTTCTAAGTGTTTCGTAGTTTACAATCACTTCCGATACCTATTTTTACGTTTTAACGTTTAATTTGCGTTTTTCGCGTTTTTGACCTAACGGAACCCCGAAAACCCAAAATCTTTTCGTGTAAACTTTAGTTATCGTTCATCTTGTATTCGTAAGTTAAAATTTTTGTTTATGTCCCCCCCCCTTTATTAATTTGGACGCCTAAACCCAAACCAAAACAACCATAAGCTTTGAAATTAATTAAATGGCATCTTATTTTGAAAATTCCACCCATGTGTGCATGTAAGATGAGAAAGTGACATATGAGCAAGTCCCCTTCATGCACAAGGAATCCCATTTGACTTATGCATGTGATACTTGATCACATGTACACCATTTGACCAACACCATGAACCAAGACTTGTTATACTTGAACCTTGATCCCAAAATTGAACCATATGGTCCTTGTGGTGGTGTTTTCGGCCGAACAAAGCACACACACACTCTTGTGTGTGTTGGACACTTAATACTACAAACCAAGGAACCCTAGACCACCTTTTTCCCTATAAATACCATGTTATACACACATTAGGTCATTTATCACTTTCATAGCCTCACCAAAAAAATTTCATCTCTCTTTCTCCTCTCTCTAGCTCACGGCAACAAACACCACTTTTAGGGTTTCTATATCTTTGATTTCTTGCATAATCCAAGTATACTAGGTTCATTTATAAGGTGGTTTGAAGTATTAGTTCTTTGATTTAAGGGTTTTCTCAAGATCTAAAAGTTAGGGTTTCTAATTTTATTAGTGGGTTTTCAAGATCTAGTGATTTTGGGTATAGATCTTGTGTTATTGCTTCTTGTTCTTCATTCTTGTAAGCATTTCTTGATCTTTCCTTTGATATTTTCTTTCATTCTTATGAATCTTGTTCATGCTTAAGAATCCATGTATTTGTGACACTTTTTATAAAAAGAAATGAAATAATATCTTGTCAACTTTTATAAAAATGAAAGTAACATGTTTATAACTTTGCGATCTTGGTAAAGTAAGTTGAAAAGTGAGTTGCAACAATATAAATGAAGCGATTAGGTTAGTTTTAGGTGTGGTTTTGTTGGGGATTAGTTGTGAATGGATATTAGGCTAGATTGGGCACTATTGTGAAGTTTGGTGTGATTTTTGAAAGCGTTTGTGAAATACATAGTTGCTGATCCGAAATTGTTTTGAGGTTTTAGTTAACTTAGGAATGTTTTCAATAGGCGTAAAGGTAGTTTTTGGAGAGCTCGTTTCGAATAGATAGTTTTTCATATATTGTACACTAAAATTGGAGTTAAAACGGCCAAGTTATAGCCAAATGAAACTTGAAACATTTTCGGCAAAACCATTTTGACGTAGTGTTGTTTGGAAAATAAAATGAGGTTTTCGGACATTTTTAGACTTTCTAAACGTTGACGGAACATATAAAAACATTAGGTTATTGATTAGAAACATTTGAAATGTCATAAAAATATGTAAATGATGTCGGGATTGATAAATGAGGTAGGATTCCAAAAATAGTAACTTTTATTATGTTTTAGCGAAACGAACATAGAAGTTAAGCGATTAGGACTAGTTAGTGCATTTTGAAAATATGGAAACTTAACAAATATAGGGGACATTATTAACGTCTTGAAACTAAAATCTTTCCTAAAAAGGGAACTTTCTATAAATGGTGACTTTTGGAAAAATGTCAGGATTCAACGAAGAACGTTATAATTTCACTAAGTTGTTTTTGATAAATAAAACCAAAACACAAACACACATGGATGTCTTTCTATATTAAGTATTTCGTGCAATATTTAGTACACTTTCCGTTTTCTTAAGACGCGTTATTTATATAAGTCACGGCTAGATTTCTATATCATCTTTCATGTGCCTGATTACCGTTCGCTCATCTTGCTAAGGTGAGTTCATAGCCCCACGTTTTTACTACTTGCTTTACTATTTGGGGTGAGAAACATTGCTTGCTTTTAAACATTGGCCACAAATGCTTTATGTTGTTCCCAATCTTGTTTACGTGTTGCCTAAGTAAATGTTGAAACTTGTATGCCTTAGTTATCATGAACCGTTAGTTACTTATGATCATTTGGATTGGTAAGTGAGCGCGAGTGTTGTAAATAGATCTATTGGGACTAATCATCCCCGTCCGTGTAAGTAGCTCTAACATGATCAACGGACGTATACCATGTCGAGTGATACGGTAAAGCGCCATGTTGGCACCCGTCATTGCAAGTTTATTTAGCATTTTGCATGCTCCCATTACATTTAGCCTCGGTATCATGAGCTTAGCGTAACGTAGATGCCTTTTTATGTGATATTGTATCTGTTATAATAGTCACATGCGTTTTGCAAAATTTATGGTCCACTCTTATATCAAATTCAAACCTATGAATTCACCAACTGTATGTTGACGTTTTAGCATGTTTTTCTCAGGTGCTTAGCTATGGATATCTTGCTTGCTTTATGGTGTTGCCTTGCTTTGGACCGATTTTCAAGACTTATCAATATCTATGTTAACATCGTTGTCAAACTTTAAAACCTTTTATTCGCTTCCGCATATTATCTTTAAACCTATGTAAAACTTTAACTATTTTATTTAATGCAACGATGTTGGATTTCTAAACGTACCCTTAGAGATCATTCTTTGTATCTTGTGTGATGTATATTATGACGTCACGCTCCCGGACACGTGTTTCCGTCCAGGCCCCGTTTGGGGTGTAACAAATTGGTATCCAGAGCCAAGGTTATAGAGAACCAGGTAGTATATTTAGGTCTGGTCTATAACCAGTATGTGATCCTACGTGTTTACCTGCTTACATATATAATTACTATCGATAAGTATGTGAGTATTAATTATAATACACTTCTATAATTATAAAACGATTAATTTTGCCATGATTATATTTACACCATCTTTACTTTCTTCTGCATTATACGCACCTTGCATGGTTTGATATAAAGGAGATTTATATAAACTCTTGCTTGTGCAGGTCATGGCTGCTCCTATTATTTTTATTTCATCATATTCGTCTGAGGAGAGTGTGGGTTCTCATGCCCCACGAGTGATTCTCTTTGGCACTATTCCTGCTATTATCATGGTTATCCCTGAGGTTCCTATTGCACCTGCTGATCCGATAGTTGCACCGGTGGTGGGAGCAGTTTCTGTCATCTCACCTATCGGAGTGCTCAATTTTGGTGGATTATTCATCTTTTTCTGATTCTGATCCATCAGAGGATTCCTTGCCTATAGCACCGACATCTGAGTTTCCACTTGCACCTGTTGTTTCCCCACCCGAGATTCGTCGACGGCCAGCGATTCTTATCCGACCCGGTGAGGCTATTCCCTTCGGTCGACCTTACCGCACCCACCTCAATGGGCCGTGTAAGTTGTTGACTGCGAGGAAGAGAGTAGGGCCTTTTCCTGCTCGTAGACTTACATGGAGACGTGTACCTCATCGTTCTTCAAATCGTCACTCTTCACCAGATTTTACTTCAGACTCATCTTCTTCTAGTTCATCTTCGGACTCTTCATCAGATATTTCTTCAGGTTCATCTTCAGATTCATTATCAGACTCATCATCAATTCATTCTTCAGGATGCGATGCATCAGGTCAGTCTCATTCAAGACCATCGACTTGAGTTGCATCACCTAGATTGGTTTATCCCCCGGTTAGGACTCCACGATGTAGTGAGGCTTTTATGTGTTAGAGGTCTGCACCATTGTCTACTCTTTACCCACCTATGACATCAGAGTCGTCCCTAGATTCATCTTTTGAGAGGTCATTGGATTCATCTTTACCTTCTGTTGAACCATCTCATAAGAGATGCAGGTCCCTTACTACTTTGGTACCGTCATCTACTCTCGTTCCAGGATCGGTAGCCCCTTCTCTTGCTGATCTTCCGCCTCGCAAGAGGTTCAGAGATTCATACTCATCTGAGGCTAGCGGAGAGGAGCATATAGAGATTGGTACTGCTGATGCAGAGACTGTTGCATATTTGGGTATTAGTGAGGGAGTTGGAGCTCCTATTGAGGATGATATAGGTATGGGAGTTGAGGTTGCTACTAGTGATATTAGAGAGGACGAGGAGGAGTTTGAGGTAGAGGCCAGTGCGGGAGGCACGATGGAGATCACAATAGATCCATTGGCTACTGGTGGTATTTTTGAGTCTACTAGAGAAGATGCTCCTGATCTTGAGGGTACTCTTTATGATATAACTGATTACATGTCTGAGGTTCCTCTTGATAGGATTACTGAGTTTGAGACTGCTCAGAGCAGTTAGAGGCTGGTCAGTTGGTGGCTAGCAGAGAGAAAGCCGGTTTGGCTGATAGGGTTAGGAGTTTAGGACGGGAGAACCTAAGGGTTCGAGCTTTATTGTGTATACTCGGAGGAGACTTAGGAGTTGACAGTCTTCGTTGTCACATGGTACTTTCTCAGGAGGAGTTTCGTCAGATTCGTAGGGACCGTGATGATACTCAGATGAGACTTAGGAGGTTGGAGTCGCTTGTTGAGAGGCGTTTGGGATTTCGCCGTTAGTTTGGTAGTACC
>BQNB010059714.1:25981-37211 GCA_026074375.1 Tanacetum coccineum | reverse complement strand
TGCTAAACTAAAAAGTTATAAAAACTATTTTTAATCACATTTTAACAAAAACATCAAAAGTTTTTGTTTTAATTCAAAAATAAATGCATTTATTTTATATTTTTATAAAATACTACATGTCACGAGGATTCCAACCATGTAAAGAACTTAATAATCCGATTTATAACGAAGAAGATACGGCATAAACGCGTTTATAAAAGAAATTTTATAAAAACATATTACAAACCACTTCTGATATAAAAGATTGGTTATTTTTCTCATATAGTACATATTTTTAGGATTCCAAAACATTAAAAATCATAATTTTTGGATCAATAATGAAGGAGTTATGAATTTCTCAAGTTTATGATAATCAAAGTTTATAAAGATAATTTTATAAACTATGAACAGTAAAAATCACTATTCATCTCGAATACATTTTAGAAAAATATATTAGTTAGATAAAACTTTCAATTTCTAAGACGTGCTCGAAAAAATCACTAAAATCGGAGTTAAAACGAATAAGATATGACTTTTACGAGGTTTACGATAATTAAATTTATAAAAATGTATGAACAGTAAAAAATATTATTCACCAGTGGGTTGAAAATATGAAAATGTAATATTTTGATACATCGTCTTAATACGAAAGCGTGGATGTAAAGAACATAAGAATCGGGCTTAAAACGATAAAGTTACGCTGTTTTTACTAAAGAGATATTTATAAACGTTTTTACTTTATAAATATGATTTCACAAATACAATTAGATGGTGATGTAGCTATATAGAATTATATATGGTATTAGTTACTCAAAGTACTTAGTACTCATACGGCCTATAATTAATTAGGTTGCATTCGGGCGTATTCGTGACGCATTTTTCATTGTGATATACTTTGTTGATTCAATTCACTTGAGGTGAGTTTATAGCCCCCACATTTTACATTTTTAATGATTTACAAGTTTTGGGGTGAGAAACATTGCATGTTTTACAATTGGACGCAAGTGGACATTTTACATTACGATTACGTGTTTGCCTAAGTAGCGATAACCCATCTGAGCCCATAATCATGAACTGTCAATTACTATTGTGAGCGCGAATGTTATAAATAAAGATACTATGGGATTGACATCCTCGTTCAGGTGAGTCATGCTCACTGTGCCGATTTGCCGGACAACGAACGTATACCATGTCGGACATAAGATGTTGCGGGTTAGAACATCATCACGGGCAATGTTGGCAATTTATATTGCAATTCATTACATGTCCGGCTTCAGTGTCATGAGCTTAGGGTAACATAATTAATTTTATGAGGTTGGCAACTGTTGCATTATCATAGGGAATTCTTGCGGTCCTACATTATCATTTTACAACCCTATAAATTCTTCAACATTATTATGACGTTTTATGCAAATGTTTTCTCAGGAGATCATTAGTGTGCAAGACCAGTGGACACATTGGTAGTCAATATTTTGGAAGTAATATGCATAAAAGTTTTTGGTTGCATTACATTTTGGGATAGATCTGTTATGGACCTTAAAATCTTTGTATTTGACAATGACCAAGTAAAGTTTAGTCTTGTGTAACAACATTGGTTAAATCCAATTGGTTATCAGTTTTTAAACGACTTTTAAATGGTCGTTCTTATATATATCTTATGCTATTGATCTATAAAGTACCATCCCCAGACCTATATTCCGCTGCGACCCATTTTGGGGGTGTTACAGATTGGTATCAAGAGCCAAGTTATAGAGAACCAGGTCAAATGTTTTTGCTGGACTATAAACCACCGCGCGCGCAGACTCCTAACATTGCATTCATACAAAAGGGATTTTCACGGGACATACATACACTAGTTGTTGCATTAGTTGGTTAGACTAGATGCATTCATGATTGATATACATGTTATGATATAAATGTATATTACTATAAGAGTCTTATATACTTTTGATTTTCAGATTTGGTCATGTCAGATTTAGAGGATTCCACAGTCACCTACACGGCGGTATCCAGTCCATTTGAGGGTTTGTCAGACATAGGATCTCCAGGAGTCGATGGACCACCCATGATGCTAGAGGATCCGTATGCATACGTGGTGGCCGCTTTTTAGGCTCCGCCATCACCGGATTATGTGCCTGGTCCGGAGGAGCTAGAGCAGGCACCACTTTCACCAGAGTTTGTTCCTGAGCCTGTATACCCAGAGTTTATGCCACCGGAGGATGAGGTGTTTCCCGCTGAGGAGCATCCACTGCCTGCTGCTGTCTCACCTACTACTGACTCACCAGGATACATTGCAGACTTCGATCCAGAGGAGGATGAGGAGGATCCCGAGGAGGACATTACTGATTATCCTGCTGACGGAGGAGACGATGACGATGATGATGATGAGTAATCCGATGATGACGAGGATGATGATGATGATGATGAAGAGGAGGAGGATAAGGAGGAAGAAGAGGAGCACCTAGCTCCGGCCGACTTTGTCCCACCACCTGTACACTGTGTTACGGCTAGGATGTCTGTCCGAGCTCAGACACCCATATCACTTCCTTCAGATACAGAGGTTGCCAGACTTCTTGCTATACCTACTCCACCACCATCACCACTCTCTCTATTGTCATCACCACTACTACCTCAGCTACCCTCACCATCGCTACCAGTATCATCACCATTACCTGTATCACCTCCACCACTACCTGCTAGTCCTACTCATCCATTAGGATATCGAGCTGCTATGATTCGGTTAAGAGCCGAGTCACCATCTACTTCCCATTCACTACTATTACCACCACCCATCATACTCTCCTGCACCAGATCAGATGCACCACCATTAGGTACACCTCCATCAGGGACACCACCACTCTTACCTATACCAGCACCTACATCATCACCACATTTGCTGCTACCCTCTACTGACCATAGAGCAGACAAGCCCAAGGTTTGTTTACCACCTCGAAAGAGGTTATGTATTGCTCTTGGTCCTAGGTACGAGATAGGAGAGAGATTATCTGCTCCTGCTGCTAGATCGACTGAGGTTTTATTGCAGACTATGGTTTTGTTGCCACTTTGGATAGGGAGATTAGGCGAGATCCAGAGAGAGAGGTTGGTTATGGGATTACAAACACTTAGGATGAGATGATTGAGGGCATGCCAGGGGCACCAGCGACTAATGAGACATAGTTAGGTCAGAGGATGACCAATTTGGTCACTACTGTCAGACAAGACACTGATGAGATTTATGGGAGACTGGATGAGGCACAAGAGGCTAGAGCGGTGTTGAGCGGTCGGCTCAACTTACTAGGCAAGGATAAGCGCTCTCATGCTTACACTTCTTTACTTATGGAGAGAGAGGCTAGACTTTCTCGTGAGGCCTGAAGATGGTCTATGGAGGCTAGTGACACTACACGGTCTAAGGTTATGGCATTGCGTACTACAGTGTTAGGTCAGCAGGCTGAGATTGTAGCCTTACGAGCCACAGACGACGCTCGACGGGCTCAGCTTATGGAGACACTGAGATTGATGAGGACACTGCAGACACATGTGACAGCACTGCAGAGACAGCTTGGACCCGCTAGAGGTCCAGCATAGCCCGATGTACCAGAGAAGGTCGGTAGTTCTTCTTAGATTGTACCATGTGTTTAGCTATCTTGTATATAGCCTACTAAGTATTACGGGTAACTCCCGGCTAGTAGGGCTCTAGGTTGTTTGTTTTCATTTTGTAACCTAATCGTAGTGATCATTTTGTATCTGAATCGGTCATGTATGTTTCCAGATTATATATGGAAGGGATGTATTATGTCATGTGTGTAATTGAATTTATTATGAATGAATGTCGATTTAGCTACACCATTGTTAATTTCAATTCAGTTGTATAATTCACTGTGTGATGTGATCTCACTTTACTTATTGTGCATATGTCATGGCATGGTTATGATTTTATGAAATCTAACTGGTATTATTCAGTATAAATACTTCCTGTGATCAGGTAGAATTCTAAAGAATCTCTTTGACAGGGTTTCGCAGCTGCACTAGCCGTTCTTATTACCAGAGCATCTCAAAGCAGACAACACAGTAAGAGTGAATCAGTAAGTTACTATCTTTTCAATTAAGCCGTGCCAGAATGGCGATGACAGCCATAATTCAGGAATAGGTAGTAAAAGGACAGAACAAATTGCTCGTGAGTGTACTTACACTGATTTTATCAAATGTCAACCATTAAACTTCAAAGGCACAGAAGGAGTTGCTGGTCTATCTCAATGGTTTGAAAAATGGAGTTTGTTTTCCATATCAGTTATTTTGCTTGTTGAGAATAAAGTCAAGTTTGTTATTGCACTCTTCCATTAAGGGTTGCCTTAACATGGTGGAACACTCATTGTCAATGACAGTTTGGTCATGATGCCGCTAGTATGGTATTTGCCTTGGAAAAACACTCATGAAATAATGAACCGACAAAATATGTCTCGAAATGAGATCAAAGAAACTAGTAATGGAGATTGAGATCTGAAAGGTGAAGGGTAATAACCTTTGACGAGTTATACCAACGCTTTTGGAACTTGGTTTGGTGTGAGGGTGGAGGATGTTTCCCAAAGAGTTGTAAGATTGAAAAATATGTCAGTGGTTTCCCGACATGATACATGCGTA
Source organism: Tanacetum coccineum (assembly GCA_026074375.1). NCBI lineage: Eukaryota > Viridiplantae > Streptophyta > Magnoliopsida > Asterales > Asteraceae > Tanacetum > Tanacetum coccineum. The sequence continues at coordinate 32,594 of BQNB010059714.1, read as the reverse complement.
GTTGTCTAGTGGAGTCTTAAGCCAAGACAATGCAAGACGCAGTTGAAATCACAACTGAGCTAATGGATAAGAGAGTCCGCACTTTTGCTGAATGTCAGACAGAGAGTAAAAGGAAGTTTGAGGACACCTCAAGGAACACCCAGAACCAACAACAACCAAACAAGAGGCAAAACACTGGTAAAGCCTACGATGTTAGGTCTGGTGAGAAGAAACCTTACGGAGGTTCCAAACCTCTGTGTCCTAAATGCAACTATTACCATGATGGTCCATGTGCTCCTAAATGCCACAAGTGCAACAAAGTTGGTCATCTAGCTCGTGATTGTAGAAGTACTATAAATGCCAACCCTGCTAACAACCAAAGGGGCACTGGGGCAGGTCAGAAACCTACTTGCTATGAATGTGGAGCCCAAGGACATTTCAAGAGGGAGTGTCCAAAACTGAAGAACAACAACCAAGGCAACCCAGTGGGAATTGGAAATGCTCCAGCAAGGGCTTATGTAGTGGGGAATGCAGGAACAAACCTGAATGCCAACGTTGTTACGGGTACGTTCCTCCTAAACAACCATTATGCTACAATATTATTCGATACGGGTGCCTATAGAAGTTTTGTATCTACTGCATTTAGTTCCTTGATTGATATCATCCCAATTGCATTATACTATGGTATGGACGTTGAGTTAGCTGATAGTAGAATACATTATTTAATTACGTTATTTGGGGTTGTACTTTGAATTTCCTAAACCACCCATTCAACATCGACTTAATGCCCATAGAGATGGGTAGTTTTGACGTCATAATCAGTATGGGCTGGTTATCGAAATATCATGCCGTTATTGTTTGTACTGAGAAGATCGTTCGTATCCCCTGGGGGAAATGAAAATTGATTGTTTGTGGTGACGGATAGTAGTGTATGAGCACGGTCTCGATTGAACATATCTCATGCACAAAAACCCAAATATATTTTTCTACAAGGATGTCAAGTCTTTTTGGCACATGTTACCACAAAGAAGGCGGAACACAAGTCGAAGGAGAAGTGACTTGAGGATGTACACATTGTTCAAGATTTTCTCGAGGTATTTCCTGAAGATTTGCCGGGCATTCCACCGACCCAACAAGTGGAATTCTAAATCGATTTGATACCCGGTGTTGCACTTGTAGCACGGGCTATTATCAATTAGCTCCGTCCGAGATGAAAGAATTGTCAGACCAGCTAAAAGAGCTTTCCGACAAAGGCTTTATAAGATACAGTTCCTGTCCCCTAGGGAGCCACCGACTGTTTTCAAGACAGAAGGATGGATTCTTTCGGATGTGCATATTACCGGGAATTGAAAGGCTAACGGTGAAGATCCGTTCACCCCCGCTTCCAAGGATTGATGATTTCTTTGATCAGCTTTAAGGGTCGAGTGTTTACTCGAAGACTCGACCTAAGATCGGGATATCTCAATTGAGGGTACGTAAGAGACATTCGAAGCTGCTTTTAGACTCGATATAGACATTATGAATCCAAGTTATTGCCATTTGGTTTGACTAAACGCACTGCCGTATTTATGGACTATGAATCGGCGTGTGCAAACCATATCGGGATTAAATTGTCATTGTTTTTATTGATGATATTTCTGATATATTTGATGAGCAAGCAATAGCACGAAGACACTTAAGTTAATCTTAGAATTTTCTAAGAACGGAGGTGGATTGTATGCCAAATTTTCCAAGTGTGAATTTTGGATTCCTAAAGTACAGTTCCTCAGTCACGTGATTGATAGTCAAGGTATTCACATGGACCCTGCCAAGATCGAATCCATTAAAGATGGGCTACTCCTAATGTCACACGGGAGATTCGTCAATTTTTAGGTCTTGTTGGGTATTATCAAAGATTCATCGAAGGATTTTCAAAGATTGCCAAAACCAATGACCAAGCTAACTCAGAAAAAGGTCAAGTTTAAGTGGGGTGACAAACAAGAAACAGCGTTTCAACTGATTAAGCAGAAGTTGTGTAGTGCACCAATTCTGGCTTTACCTGAAGGGAACGAAGATTTTATCGTATATTGCGATGCTTCGATCAAAGGTTTGGGCGATGTGTTGATGCAAAGAGAAAAGGTGATTGCTTATGCATCACGCCAATTGAAAATTCATGAGAAAAACTATACGACTCGTGACTTGGAACTTGGAGCAGTAGTGTTCACTCTACATATTGGGAGACACTATCTGTATGGAACTAAGTGTATCGTGTTCACTGATAACAAAATTTTATAGCACATACTAGATCAGAAGGAATTGAACATGAGACAACGTCGTTGGTTGGAGTTGCTTAGTGATTACGATTGCGAGATTTGTTATAACCCGGGGAAAGCAAATGTCATTGCTGACGCTTTGAGTAGGAAAGAACGAGATCAACCATTACGGGTTCGAGTCTTAGTTATGACTATTGGCTTAGATCTCCCCAAACAAATCTTGAATGCTCAGACTGAAGCACAGAAACCAGAGAACCTCAAAAACGAAGATGTTTGAGGTATGTTGATTGAAAATTCAAAGGATCCATAGAAACTTAGGACGAAAAAGTTAGAACCCCGCGCGGATGGGACTCTATGCTTAAATGGCAGGAGTTGGTTGCCATGTTATGGTGATTTGAGGACCGTGATCATGCACGAGTCCCACAAGTCCAAATATTCTATCCATTTAGGTTCTGATAAGATGTATCAAGACATGAAGAAGCTATATTAGTGGCCCAATATGAAAGCCGACATCGCCACCTATGTTAGCAAGTGTTTGACATGTGCCAAGGTCAAGGCTGAACACCAGAGACCATCGGGTTTGTTGGTGAAACCTAAAATTCCTCAATGGAAATAGGATAATATCACCATGGATTTTAGCACAAAGCTTCCTAAGTCGTCACAAGGTTATGACACCATTTGGGTGATTGTCAACCGACTTACCAAGTCTGCTATTTTCCTACCAATGGGGGAAACTGATCTCATGGAAAGATTGGCAAGAATGTACCTGAAAGAGGTAGTTACGAGGCATGGAATACCCGTCTCAATCATCTGTGATCGTGACCCTAGGTTCGTATCAAATTTTAGGAGGTCACTTCAGAAGGCCTTAGGTACAAATTTGGATATGAGCATTGCATACCACCCGCAGGCTGATGGACAAAGCGAGAGGACTATCCAAACTCTCGAGAATATGCTACGTGCTTGCGTGATCGACTTTGGGAATGGTTGGGTTAAACATTTGCCATTGGTCGAGTTTTCATATAACAACAGTTATCACACTAGCATCAAGGCTGCACCATTTGAAGCACTTTATGGTCAAAAGTGTCGTTCACCTGTTTGTTGGGCCGAGGTTGGAGAAGTTCAACTCACCGGTCCGGAAATGGTTCAGGAAACAACAGAGAAGATCGTCCAGATCAAGCAAGGAATGCAAGCCGCACATGATCGACAAAAGAGTTACGCTGATTTTAAGCGTAAACCGATGGAATTTCAAGTTGGAGATAAAGTTATGCTTAAAGTGTCGCCTTGGAAAGGAGTAGTACGTTTTGGCAAACGGGGGAAGTTAAACCCTAGATATGTTGGACCTTTCAAAGTGTTGGAAAAAGTTAGAGCCGTTGCGTACAAGCTTGAGCTTCCTCAAGAGTTGAGCAGGGTTCACAATACGTTTCATGTATCCAACTTAATTAGATTAAGAAAATTATGATTAATTAGATTAAGAAGTTATAATTAATTAGATTAAGAAAAGATTAAATAAGGGTTATACGAAAAACATTTTGACTTGAAAGCACACGATCTTGAACCCTAAATTTTCTTGAAAATATTTGATGGTTTCCCCTTGTTTCTTGTTAGCAGGTCGACACGAAGAGAGGAGAAGAGAAGAAAAAGTGTTTTAGGGTTTGAGGATTATGGGGTATAAATACTTGTATAATTTAGATATTTGTTTCCTTATAGGATTAGAATTCTTAATAATTATCCCTTTTTTTCTCTTTCCTTTTCCCTAGCCGATCCCCTTGGGCGAAAGGGGACACCATTCTCTTTCTTTCTTCAATCGTTCCGATTAGGACAAGTGGGTTGGTTCATTTCGTCCTCCTATCTACGCAATTCTTTGTCTTCGTTCGTGATCATGTTGGGCGAAAGGTAGTTGTAGAGGAGCGGTTGTGAAAAAAAGGGCTCTTCCCCCTTTTTATTGAAGTAGGGAGGGCTTCCTTCCCTGCCATTCTGGCCTATTATTGATAGGGATTTTACCGATGTTGCAGGTAGCTTGCTTACCAAGCCACCTACTTGAGAAGCTGGTCGCTAGAAAGAAGCGACAAGGAAGCGAAGCAGTCTACGAAGCTTTGGTTCTCCCCCTTTAGTCGTAATACTCGGCTCGTCACTACTTTGATTCAAAAGGTAACCGGTGGTTCCTGACTTTCTCTGGTTTTTGCAACCGTAACCATTTTTCCGATTACATAAACTTTTTTTTAATAGCGATACGCTCTAAAAAAAGTGAAGGATAAGCAACCATTCTAGAAGTGGTAGCTTCTCGCCTGCTTCATTCCTAGTGCCTCCTTTGGTGAGAAGTTCCCTTCCTTTTTCTTTTTATAAAAAAATGACTGATTGGTCTGCTCAGCAAACGTACAAAGTGGACCACTGTTTGGCTGACCCCCTTCCTCATATTCGGGTTGGGTTGACCCAGAAGTACAGTAAGAAGGAATGGAACCGCATGAGAGTCGTCTGAAGTTCACACTTGGGTAAAGACGACTGACTTTGGAAACGGAACACGAACTAACTTCCGCTATTCCGGCTTCTTATTGAGCGTAGCGAAATCAAGGTTTATGAGAAAGTTAGTGAAGTTTCTGTGATGTTCTACCTTTGCGTAGTCTCGGTTCACGGTAACAGTGGAAGGCTCCGCACCTAAGCCTCGTTAGACTCAGCAGAAGTGTAAGGTGTAAGTAAAGAGAATAGAAGAGATGAAGTTCACCCCTTAGCCTAGTCTATATCCACAGCTGACACAACTTCGTACCGACGTCTCAAGCTGACGCAACTCTGTACCAACGCCATCCACCACCTAGAGTTCAAAGAGATTACCCTTCCACAACCGCCTTTACTCCAAACTCTCCAACTAACTAATCTTGTAATATGCCTTCAAATAATCGTCAAATCTTTTTGTATCGCAAGCAAGTCAAAATCCTTCTATGGCTATTTAGGATTTTTCTTTATGTATTAATATGCTTCTAAAGCATATTTGTTTTTCTATTTATGTATGCTTGTGTGTTATTCACACACATTGTCTTAAATGAATGAAGTATCTTTTTTTGCTATGATGTTTGCTTGCACTTGTCATATTTTTCATTCCTTCTTGTTACATGTTAGAAATATTTGTATTGTTCTAACTCGTTTTTGTAGCCAAGAAACCATAGCTCGATTCCTTGGTGCCCTCGAACGAGGGGGAGCACACATCAAGGGGGAGCATTTATTCCGTCGATTTAACTAGCAATTCTCGACGATGTCTTTTTGATTCTACAAAAAGGGGGAGAAATGACATGAAACTCACTAAATACTTGTTTAAAAATAATTTTACATTTAACGAGTTTAAATTTTGTAATCATCAAAAAGGGGGAGATTATTGATAAAATATAATGCCTAAAAACATTACTAATACTTTTCACATCTTTACGTTTTGATAATCACAAAATATAAAAACGTTCAATGTAAAATTAAACGTAAACAAGTAATTAGCAGTATAACTTCATCTGCCCTTGACCCTTTCTTTAAATCTAGTAGTAGTTGTGCATCAGGTGTGAGTTGTTGCACAACTTTGAGCTTTAACTTCATCTGCTCCTTAAAGCCTTCATTCACTTCTTGATCTACTTCTTTGTCAAGCACTATGGTTGCATGTCTTGCTTTTGTTTGACGTTCCTTTTCTCTTTTCTCATGCTCTTCCAGATTAACTGACATAACTAACTCCACAGCCTGGTTAGGATCTTCTAGAATATTGTCAACAACAATAATGGTACGCCTTTTCTTTTAAACTTCAACTTTTTTCCTTTTCTTGTCAACATTGACTTCTAAGACACCTCTGCTCATGTAACCTTTGCCATGACCCCTTCCTAGTGTAGGTACACTTAAATGAAAGATCTAGACTTTGCCAGATAGTTAACGTAATCAGTAAACGCCTTGATATCGTCACTCAGCATCACGTCAGGAATGACCTTTCTATACCTTGGTTTCCCAGTAGGTTATCCTTTTTAACGAACTTAAGCTTTCCTAACACTTCTTCATCTTTAATGTGATGTATCATTGAGTCTGCTCTTTTAGCTAAGTTGTTGTGCTTTGAAAAGAGGTAATTGATGATAAGCTTTGTGAATCAAGGATAAGGTAGTTGCTCAGCTTTCTTAGTCTTTGTATTTTGGCTCTTGATCTGGTACATGAAGTCTTCCTAAATAAGGTCAACATAGTCAAGATTAGCTTTGTTAACTATTCCCCAGAGAATCTGCACCATCGACTGCCTTACTCTATCAACACCTGAAGACTTCCCAGTTAAGCATTTGTTGATGATACTCATGAAATTTTTCTACAGTTGATGAAGTTTGTTGATGATGACTTGTGATATAGAATCCAGTTACTCTACATATCCAAGTTCG
>BQNB010059714.1:0-22542 GCA_026074375.1 Tanacetum coccineum | reverse complement strand
CTAAGCAACATAATCACTAATTTTATAAGTACCATATACCCTAAGGCTTTTTAAGGTACAAATAATTTCATGATTAGTACTACTTATGCCATATACCCGAAGGCTCTTTAAGGCAAAAAGTAATAAAATGATTAACTTTACTCATACCGTATACCCTAAGGCTCTTTAAGGTATAAGTAAAGCAATAAACATGAAGTGCATATAATAAGCCAAAATTCGAATCATCGACCTCCAAATCAAAGGAAAGTTACTAAAAATTAAGTTGAACCGTACAACCTTATTTATTAAACATTATTTATATAAAAGTGAAACAAGCTAATGGGAGAAAAAGCCACAATTAATACTTATGAGCCTGAAAGAAATCCAACTATTCTATGTTTAATATCATGACTTATAATAACACTATCATTTCTTGTTCTTCGCAATTTAAAATATCTAAGAAAGAGACTCGCGAATGCTTAGCCTAGCGAATTAAGATCGGCACTTTAACAAATCACATAGACCGGCAACAATCTTTATTCTAATAAATCGAGTTCGGCATAATGGATAAGCCTACATAAGACTAGCAACAAACTCGATTTAAATATGTTAAGGAAAAAGCTAAGGTATAAAACCGGTCGGATCAAAAATTATTTCTCGTTCTCACCTTTATTTGTGTCAAAACACTTATTTCATCACTTTATTCCATTATTTTTCACTTTTTCATGCACAAAAATTTTAAATTTTTGCTATTTTTCACATAAATCACATATTTTTGTGGAAAAACGGGTTACGCGAGAACAACGGTTGCAGGTATAATCAAATCGATAGATCCCCCCATACTAAAGCTACACATTGTCCTCAATGTGACAATAATACCCCCATACTAATTTCAAGTCATAATTCAAGTATTAAGGGTTCACTACGCAAATCTAAAGCCATTTATTAAGTATGCTAAAGATAAACGATAATCGATAAGATTAGGATATTGGATTCCCTAAATGAAGCTGAGGATATGAAGCTCGAATAAATGGACAAAACCATGAGCACGAGAGTCTTCAAAATCCGGGTAATCCTGGACATAAAATCACAAAACACAAAACACGAAAAAGGAAAGAGGCGGGCCCTCTCACATTAATTGTTAGAAAATAGATAAGAAGATAGAAACGCTTGTTTTTGTTAACCGAGTCACGAGCTTGACTCGACCCCGAATTAAGTTGTCCATGGGGAAGCAAATGGAAAAGAAAATCTCAATCGGGCTTTCATTAATGTTTGGATAAACATTAAAGCACATGAAAGTTCCATCCCGATGAGATGCCACCGGCTCTAAGTGGAGATGCCGGGGTCAAAAATGGTGTCTTCACTCCCGGTGGAGAGAAGTAAAGGAGAATCTACAGGGTAGGTGAGAAACGGGAGAAAAGTCCGAATGACAAATGTGAAGGAATCGTCATCTTCAACATTTTGAGAAACATCAATCTCACCTCCCCCTGGGTAAAAACATTCGTCTTCATTAAGCTCATCAAAATTGTTAATCACGGGCGTATCGGGCTCAAAATTTAAGCAAATCTCAACATCTGGTGGTTCCGGAGGAGGACGAGGAAATGACGGATCATCATAAAGATCAAAGTGAAATGATTCAAACTCGGGAAGTTCCAAAAGAGGATCATTTGAATTATCAGAAATAACAACACTAGTCAACACTCCTTGATTGGCTCAACCAAACCCAAAAAAAAAGAAACGAATCATACTCGGGAAGAGAGTTATTAGCATGAGTAGTGGTACTGCCAGTTCTCGTCTCTTCCGTATCATCGCTAAAAGGCTCGAATTCGGGTAAAGAATTATCCGAATAAGAGAAAGAAGTATCGGACTTCTCAAAGAATGAATCACTATCCTTAACGGAGATAGGAAATGAGTAGGGAGACTCGAGCACATGATCAGGAGTGGGGTTATCTTTTAAAGATTCGATATTAGTAATAAGACGATTAACGTTCAATAATTTCTCTCGAAGAATAACGTCTTGGATTTGAAGAATATCTTCTAATTCAAACTCTTTCTCTTCTTGATCAACATCATTCACCTCCTCTAAGCTAACGTACTCGATGTCCTCAAAATCATCGTCATCACTCGAAGTACCATCATCGTTGGAATCGGATAAAATCTCATGATCGTTCAAAGCATCAAAAGTAGAAGGATCTTCATAAACGGGATATCAATCAAATCTTGAAAATACACTCGAACTCAATTGGGTTGGGACTCAAGGTTCTCAACACATAGGAGATAAGTGTCATGATGCTCGTCCCAATACTCTGAGAGTTATCGGGGCTTTCTAGATCGGTAAGTTGGGTGTAATTGCTTAGGCTTTGCTTGTATATTATTGTATTCTCATCATCGTCATTGTCAATAGAAAGTAGGACGATTCCAACTTGAACAATTAATATATTTAGATAGCTCTTCTCTAATATTCCGCACATCTTCAAGGAGTTTACTCATTAATTCTTGAATATCCTCTTGTCGATATTGCTTGTCCGTCAAAGCATTCTTAATTTCACCAAATCTCTCCCAAGCTATCAATATAACCTTTGGTGTTACTCCAAAAGGTATACGACTAAACTTCCTTAAGAAGGTACAAACATCTTTCAAAAAGTTGTCTCTAGCTTCTTCATCATCAATAGAAGAATTCCAATATGGAGTAAAACTTTGAGCTGTCGTCTCCTTCTTCTCTTGTTGACTTCCTTTAAGAATTTGCAAATCATCCATAAGTTTAAGAAGCAATTCTTGCATAACTTCAGGTTGATTCTGCTCTTCTTCCATAGTTTGCTTAATCTTAAGAAATCTCTCCTCAGCTAGCAATAAAGCCATGCACTTTTCATTAGGAGGTATATGATCATACTCCTTTAAAAAGGCTTGTATAGCTTCCATTAAGTCTTCTTGAGCTTGCAAAATTTCTTTACTTGTCTCTTGAGGAGGATAATTGACGGGAAACTGCGGGGGTTGAAATTGGTCAAAACCGGAAAGATTTGAATTATAGAAATCTTGGTTCATCGGTTGACACTGAAAAGTCGCATGAGGACCCCCGCAGTTTTCACAACAAAGGCATTGTTGTGGAAAACTTGGTGAAGTTAGAGGAAAATTATTATCGAAGTTTTGATCGAAACACGGGTTCTGATTGTAAACAAACGGAACTTGAGGTGAACAATCGTAACCAAAATGAGCATCGTTTCCACATAACTCACAAATATTTGTCTCGTACTGGGGTTGTGGAGGGTGATTTGCAAAATTTGGAGAATCGTTAGAAGAGTACGGAGTTGAAAAATTGATTTGTGTTCCATTTCCAACAGTATAATAAAAACAAACTCCATCATATTCATTACAACCACATTGTTGGCACGTACCCAAAAGACATTGTTGTTGCAAACTTTGCAAATTTTGTAGGATCTCATTAAGGTTTTGATTGTAGCATGGTTCCGGATTAGAGATAATCGGAATTTGCAGAGGACAATTGTAACCATAATGAGCACCTTTCCCACAAGACTTACAAGTACATCGTTGACAAAAGATATTGTCTAACAAATCACCACACTCGTAACAACAATTGTGGTTAATTTGTGGAGGACTTTGTGAAGAATTTTCACCGGGGTCTTGATTGAAGACGAATAATGGATATTGTGGTGCAATAATCCAATGTTAGTTGTTGTCATGGGATGACTAGAAGTGTTTTGAATTCATTTTTTTTTCTTTGGAATTGTATACCAACCTTCATTTAAACACTTTCGCACAAAAGCACATGGTCGACAATATAGACCATCAACCGGATCTCCACAAGTTGCACAATTCTGAGGAGGTTTAGGAACAAGAATTTTGTCTTCAAGACCCACCTTTTGTAAACAACCCAAAAAATTCTTTTGGCAGGTGTTTATATACCAAAGCTCCACAAGACGGGCATACTTTATTCGAGGTAGTAGGGCGGTTCATAATCATTATCGAGGAAGCCATAAGATTATTGTAAACAATATAGAGGGTTAAGAAAAGAATTAAATGGATAGGAAGAAAAAGAAGATTATTTTTGGTTTTTCACAATATATTTTATTAAAGGACAAAACGAGATCGAATAACTTAAACCTAATAATCAACAAGCTTCACGGTAGCTCTCTAAAAATTTTACTTTTTAAAGGTGAGCCGTTTATCGCAAGTGACACAAAAGGCAAGTTTTTAAATCTTTTATTCGAGTTGGGAACTTATTGATGGATAATACCTCAATTGAAGGTATTATTTGTTGGTGTTCTTTTACCAACTTTGTTTTTTTTGATGGACAATTTTATATTTTTGATGATTTTTTTTAAATATTTTTATATGATAATTATACTAATAAAAGAAAAGAAAAATGTTTTTTACTTTTTATATTTTATAATTTTTTTGTATTTTTGATTTTTTTAACAAAAACAAAACTTTCGAAAGAAAAAGGGTCTTCAAATCTACGATCACAACGCAAACGAAGGAATCTTAATCACAAATCCCCGGCAGCGGCGCCAAAAATTGATTGCTAGTAAATCAACACACGTAATAATAAAATATAATATGAAAGAAAATTACCAAACTAACCTTGAGGAGAAAGTTAGTAAGGAAAATCTTCACAATTATATATATAATTATATTATACTATTTATATATTTACTTATATATATATATTTATATTTAATATTTTCTTTATATATAATACGGGCATATTAACGGGAAGTATGTTTTCCCTGTGTCGTTATTCCCCACGATTTATGAATTGAAACACGTTTGTTTGTTCGGGGACAATGATTTGAATAGTAATCAAAGATTGATTTGATTATTCTATTCTATGAATTAAAAACCAAAAACAATCAAAATATCATTGATAACAATTAAGCATGAAAACAAATAACGGAAAATTAAACTTTAACTAAAAATGCAAAACGGGAACCCTAAACGGTAATTAAAAACCCTAAATTTCCAAAATTAAACCTAAATTGAATTTTTCTTTTTAAATAGATTCTAATTGACTAAAAAGTAAGTAAGTTTAAAAGAAACTAGAACAAAAACGGAATTGAAATGAGCTTAAAAACACGAAAAACGAGAACGGAAACGAATCCCGTTCTTTAAAAATTTTTCGAAATTTTTCAATTTTAAAACCTACGAAAGCAAAACTAATTTTCCTAGAAACTATACGATAAAAGAAAATTTTCTAAAAAAGAATTATATTTTTTTTTGATTATTTTTCTATTTTTTATGATTTTTTAAAGTTTTTAATAAAAGTAAATGTTTAAAAATACTAAACTAATTATAAAAATTCTGAAAAAAATTTATGGAAAATAGCTTGAACTAAAAGAGACCTAGGAAAAATAGCTGATGTTACACAGCTTATCGAATAAGTTGTGTAATAAGCTTAAAACAGCTTATAAGCTAAATAGGGTAAAATGTATACAAATAATAGATTTTGTAAAGATATAACGAAAAAGTCCCCAGGGCACATTGGTAGTGGTGTGTGGTGTGAGGTGTTTAAAAGGGTTGAGGATGTTGAGGTCGGGGGTTCGAGCCTTGCTCACCCCCGATTTCCATCTTCCCCTTTTTCAATACTCATTCTCTAATAAGCACTAAATGAGACTCTTAGAACCAAACAGGCCCTGCAAGGACCTTTAAGCTTATTTTTCAATGAGCTATTGGGTCCTTATCGGGAATTGACTTTATGCAGCTATATTATGACAGCTAATAAGCTACTTATATCTACCTTTTAAAAATTATTTTAAAACTAAAGGCTTAATGAAAACGCTAAATTGCAAATAGCCTAGAAAACTCATATACATACTGAATTGTTTTTTTGATCTTCAAATAGAACAAATAGCTTAATTGAAAGCTAAAAACAGATGACCAAATAAGCTTTATAAGCTAAAATAAGTTCAAACACACTTAAACTATCTTATAATCTACTTGTGCAAGAAATTTGAAAAGCTAAAAGTTATTTTAACTAGCTAAAAATTTAGATTTAAAATGACTAATTGCAATTTAAAGCTGCTGATGCATTTGACAACCAAAGCATGGAACAACTAAGTGCAGGCTAAATGAACTTGATTCTATACTCTTAAAGACAAAAACTAAGGACAAATTAAGCATTAACTTTTACTAAATTGATTAGAAACTAAAAATGCAAATGACTCTTAACAGATTTAAACTAATATTATCCTAATTTATGAAAAACTAATTTGACCTAACCTATCTTATAAATCTAGCACTAAAAGACTTAAATGAGAAGTAAAAATCAAAATCTTAAGACCAATTGGCCACTAGCAGTATTAACTTGTGGTTAATACTGCTATGCCAAACACCCCTTTAACTAGACTTAAAATCATTTTGGCTTATGAAAAAGCTTTTTAATGAGAAAAACTTTAATACCAGATATCAAATAGTTATGACAACTATAATGAACATATAACAATAAGAAAATAAGCCAGAAACAATAAGCTACTATCTAAGCTAATATTTTTGGATTTTTAATGATTTATTAGACAAAAAAATGAAAAAAACTAAGATCTACACTACAAAAGCTGAAAACAAATGATCAATCATGTTTAATAAGCATTATAAGACAAGATTAAGCACAAATAAGCAAGAGATAAGCTGAAAATAAGCAAATGCAACTATTAAGCTAATATACTTGAAATTAAAGAAGACTTAGGTAAGGCCTTAGCTAAACAAAGGCAATAAAAGGCTCAAAGAGCATTCAACAGCTCTAGCTTATCCAAAGATAAGCTAGTAAAAGTCCAATAAGCTCTTCCATTATAAGCTTATCATCCAAAAGCTCATATCCAAAATAGCAAAGGTATTAACTGATTTTAAGAGTTAAAGTAGATTAATGCTTGGATTTGAGCTCAATTTAAGCCTTAGAGACTCCAAAAAGGAAGGCTAATAAGAGCTTATGAGAAGAATTATCAATCGTAACATGTGTAATTGAGAGGGAGATTTGAGAAGCTTATTTAGTATAAAAATTGATTGGTAAAAGTAAGAGATGAAATAGATAGCTGAGTACAATTCTAAAAGACATATTACAATAAGCTGAAAGGAAAAAAATTACATTTTTGACTAAAAAATTACATAACTACTTTAAAAACTTAAAAAATGCTCCAGAGAAAAAGTTCATTGTGTTTGTGAGGGAATGCTTTCTATAATTATTTTTAGTGCTGAACGAGTTGCTTCTAGGATCAAAACCCCTCTGTTATACGCTCTAATTAATCCTGTCCCTTGAATCATTACTTGGCCTTTAATCTTTAATTTCATCCGTTGGATCAATGAGTGAGCACACGGATTGCCAACGTGGCATTCCGTGTGTCAGACTCATTGTGCTTCTTTTGTGAGTCTTTTAGTGCAAAAATCCATTTCCCCTTGTGTTTTCTTCATAAAGTGTGTCATTCTTTGTGGGAATTGGCCCAATCAAGATCCTTAATTGACGTTTTCTTATGCCAACTGTAAACTTAAACACTTGAATTTATGGCACGTCCTTAATTGTGGATTTTTCCTTTGATTTGAACTTGGGTAAATGAATGAAGAAGATAAAATAGTAACAACTACCCTTTCCGTGTAATTTTTTTATAATAGGGCAATGGGTTTTAATTTCTTAGGACCTGGGGGACAATGGGTGTTGACTTGGGCTTATACATATAGATGGGCCTGAGTAAATTAGTTTTGGGCTTGGGTTTTATAAAGAGGATAACGACCGTTATCTTTTATTAATAAAAAGATAACAGTGTTAGGGTTTTAGGGTTATTTTTGAAATATGTTTAACAATGAGGGCTGTTTTGGCTATTTTTGGGTTTTGTCATTTAGTGAGTTGACTTTAGTTGAGCAAGGGTTGACTTTGGTTAACCTAGAAAAAGCATTCTCCCGGCTCTTGTACGCTTTATCTGTTCCCGTGTCCGTGTTTGTCCGGTTTTGACCGTTTTCTTGCGATTTTTGCAATATCCGTACCTACACATTCACAAAGACAAAACAAGCAATATTCAAGCATTAATTTTTTCTTTTTAGGGTCATTTTTTATATAAAACGGATATGTGTTTTCTACTCTTTTCTTTTATTAACTCCTCCGAATAATCGATACACATTCTGAAAGATCCGTCTTTCTTTTTGAAAAATAAGACAGGAGCTCCCCAAGGCGAGGTACTTGGCCGGATAAAACCTCGATCTGATAACTCTTGAAGTTGGTTAGATAGTTCCTGCATTTCTGAAGGAGCTAATCTATAGGGTGCTCGGGCTACAGGTGTTGTTCCTGGGATTAAATCGATTTGGAATTCTACTTGGCGAACGGGAGGAAGGCCAGGTAGATCTTCAGGAAAAACTTCTGGGAATTCTCTAACTACTGGGATATCTTCTAGTCTTTTCTCGTCTGACTTCTTTTCCATTACTTGGGCTACAAAAACTTGACAACCTCGGGATATATATCTTTTAGTTTTTATACAGGATATGAGACTTAGTCGGGCTTTACTTTAGTCACCTTGGATGATCAAAGTTTCACCGTTGATGGGGATGTGGATGAATTTCTCATCACAGATAATTCTAGCATGATACTTGGATAACTAATCCATACCAATGACGACGTCGAAACTACTGAGTTTGATCAGCATAAGATCACAGATGGCCCACCTTGTTACAAGTATTACACTTAACACTGCAAGGTCCTGTGTGATGCAGAGTGCATTTCTTACACAAGGGACGATTTCTAATATACCCATTGTTTTCAGTTGGAGTGACAACATAAGACCTGAAGGTTTCCTATCTTCTGTTCTGTTATGGTTGGTGATTATTGTAGCGGTTGTTGGTATTGGTGTTACGGTAGTTGTTGTTGTTGAAAGTTATTCTGTCGTCAAACTTTTGTTTGTGATCACTTGATACTTGCATCGGAGTGTGCTTTGTTACCTGATCCATTAGCCTCTGGGCTATGTTAATGGCTTCCTCTAGAGTTTGAGGTTTAGAGGCGGTAACATTCCCTTTAATACTTCAAGGCAATCCCCCGATGAAAACTTCTATTATTTTTTCAGAATCTGGAACCATAGTGGGACATAAGGTTGCCAATTCATGGAATTTTCTCACATATGCCTTGAGATCATTCCCCTTCACAGTCAGATGGTAAAATTCGTCTTCCATCTTCTGGACTTCAGTTCGGGGACAATACTTCTTTATCAAAAGCTTCTTGAATTCAACCCAGGTAATCTTGTAAGCTTCTTCTATCCCAATAGGTTGGGCAAAAGAATTCCACCAGGATAGAGCTTCTTCAGTTAAAGTACTAGTAGCAAACTTCACCTTGCAGTATTCGGTACAGTTGCTACAGGAAAACACTGATTTAGTTCGCTCAAACCAATAGATAAGTCCAACAGCTCCTTCTGAACCTTTGAAATTGATAGGTTGGCAGCTCATGAACTCTTTGTAGCTACACTTTCTTGCTACAGGAGCTTCTCTTTCTCCGGTGTTCCTATTGGTATTGTCAGCATTTGCCATTGTTGCAGCTTGTGCTTCCAGAGCTGCGGTAACACTGTCAGCAACTAGTTTCCTTATGGCAGCTTGAGTTATGGCCGGTGCTTCAGATGTTGATGTCCTTTTAGGAGGCATTCTATCAACATAAGACAACACGTAATAATAATGATATCATAATTCTTTCCTTAAAATGTGTAAGGTTCAAAAATAAACATTGTCACAATAGTGATATCATAGATACTTATTTGATATGAATTCTAACAAGTATCTAACTTATTAGTTTATTTTCTAGGGGTTATGGTAAGATTCATAATGATGAAGACGGAGATGAAATATAGGACACAAGATGAATATGAAACGGGATCACCATTATATTATATCATGAACGACTTGCCTTTGTACTGTACATAGTCAAAATTTGACAAGTGTTGTTATTTATACCACACATCCCGTGGCTAGGTTCTAACAAAAGCTATAACTAGTATCTAATCTAGTAGTCCGATGGTCCTTCCTGGTTGTTCTTGTGTTCATAGATTGCATTCAGAAGACTTTCCTTATCTGCTTGGTGACGAGCCTGGATATCTTCGATGATTTGTTCTAGATTAGCAATCCTGAAGCGAGCCAGAGCAATCTTGTTGTTATTTCCCATTTGCTTTCTTTAGAGTTTAGCAATTTAAGTACGAGACTCTCGGAGTTCAGCTTCCAGATTGTCAAAATCTTGTTATATGATCACCCGACCATTTCCGAGACCTTCTATTTTGTCTTCTATGTGCTCAATGCGGCCGAGAGAGAGTTCATCTAGGTGATTCAAAATTTCCTCAATTTTCTCCTCGTGACGTTCCAGACTTGTCTTACGAGAGCTTTCTCCTATCTCAAATGCTTGAGGTAGGGCAGAAGTAGAGGAGGATGATCGGTCACGACCTCGTTTCTTAAGTGGCAATAATTCCTCAGGAAGAAAGAATTCTTGAGGATTAAACATTAGAGATAGCATTGAAGATGGAGGCACAATAGTTGGCGGTGGAATAGGTGATTCTTTAGCATAATATGCATGCATGACCTTCATATAGGGGTCATCATGAAAAAGTAAAAGAGTTGGTGAAGCTATTGGAACTAAACCAAATGAGTTATTTGAAGAGCTAGAATAAGTTTTTCCTGGTGAAGCTGGGACATAGTCCGGTGAAGCCGGGATATAGTCCGGAAAGTTAGAGGAAAAAGCATCCTCAATATTAGAAGTAGGGTGGCTGGGAGAAGACATCGCTCTGTTAACAACCCAGTGGTAAATAACATAAGTTATTTATATAATAGTATAATAGTTATGTACTTTCATATATTTCTTTTTCTTGTTTTTTTTTTTTTTTTTTTTTTTTTTTTTTTTGTTTTTTTTTATTTAGGAAGATGTCAGTGGCCCGAGGACTTTCTTAGATGGAAAAAGTAAAGTAGTTATAGTTAAGTTTAACTTGTTCTCTATACCGTTGACTTGATACTATCGATAACACCCCCATTTTTTACGTTAGAGCGGAAGCTAATCTGGGTATTATTTCATAGTACAATAGTAATAATCATAGAAAAACGACCAAAATGATGTTTTTTAAAAGAAAGTTATCATTTATTATTTCAATCAGAGTGTTTACAAACAAGATGGTCCAAAAATCTGCATGAAAAACTTAAGTTTGAATGATAACAGTTTTGCCAATCTTTAAGTCGTGCCCATGTGCCATAGGTGCTCAGTTACTCTGAGATAAACATGCTAAAGGTCAACAATAGGTTGAGTGTATATTCATTGGTTTATAGTAAACAGTTTGAATACAAGTTCAATAGTGGGTTACGATGTTATACACCCATAAGTGTAATAATTGCAATAAGTACAATTATTATAGAAAATAGTATTATTGTCCTGAGCTCATGCACCGATACCTTGAGATAATCAATAATCATAATAAGTTGCCCCAACAGGTGCCTTTGCCAAAAACACCCGCATAGTGTTTCAAATGAAGTGCGTTTGGTTACCAGAAAGTATGTACACCAAACGGGGAAGCTCGTCCCAAATTAGATATCTATTCACAGGCATTCGCGTTAACTACGAAAAGTAATTAAACGGTTATGATAATAGGGTGCTTAATGGCAAGTAAGGACTTGGCAATAATTATCGGATAATCATACAGTTGGAAAAAATACTTGTATTCATGGTTTATAGCATGTATCCCCCTCGCGGGTTTATGAAACAATAGAAGATATTAAATGTGAGGCTATGAACTCACCTTAACAGGGGAAATCTGATTGATGGCAAAAGTATATAAAGTGAAAGTAACGGCTTCGTCACGCAACCTGGGGTAATATGTCAAGTCTTAGTGTGATGGTTTATGTTTCAAAACTTTATAAAGTTTAACGTATTACTTTGATTTATTAATTTATGGAAATATTGTATCACTGTTCGGGCCATCATAATTCAGAGGTCATGTAGTAAACGTTTGAGGAGCCATGACACTTTAAATCGTAAATCCAGCAAACTCGTCAAAACGTATACCCAAATGAAACTCCTTATATGAAGCTCCCTAGTAACGTGATACGATAAGATTTTAAGTTTCTTTAAAAGTTAGTCGATGATAAATTACGTTAAATATATAACGTAATTGTTTTATAATGCGTCGATCGATGATTAATAACGATTAATGTGTCAGGTTTTAATAAAATCGGGTTTTATAATATTAATATATAATTTTATAATTTATATAAAAATATTAAATTTTATATTTTAAGTTTGCAAAAATGGCAATATATACCCTTGGTTTATAAACTTTTACAAGTTTAGTCCTTTATATATAAAGTATATATAATTTAAACCTTTAACTTTAGAACTTGGCAAGATAGGTCCTTATAGTTATAACTTTGGAATAATGACATTTTCAGCCCCTTTAGTTATAAATTTCAAAAAGTTACGATATATACCCCTTGCATGGAAATAATTTACAAATCAAGTCCAAAAAGCCATGCAAGCTTATTTTAGGGTTCCAAATGATATTTTCAGGTTATAGCTTATTAGAATAAGCTAAAATAAGATGTTCTAACGTAACAAAAGTTTAGAAAAAGGATTCGTTAGCTAGAAAATCAAAACGGGTCATTTTTAGGGTTTTAATAAAAAAACACATGGGTTTGAGGATTCAAGGCTTCAAACAAGAGTTTATATATGATCTTAAGAGTATTATGAACATTCTAATACAGATTATAAGCTTATTGAACAAGATTTTGAGCTTACTTGAGCTAAAATGGGTCGAAATGGGGTTTTCAGGTTCGTACGCCTAGTAACGACTTCAAGGGTTCCTTTTTCTTGATTCTTGGCTTCTATTCTGAGCTTAGGGACTTCACTTGATCCTCCTTGGTCTGGTTTAAGACTCCATTTAAGTGGTGATAAGTTTTTGAGGTGTGTTTGAATGGTTGTGCATGTTTCGGCTATTTATAGGGTTCAAAACCCTTGGTGCCCAAGTTTTCTTGGTGGCTAAGGGTTAAGGGCTGTAGATAGATGACTAATGAAGTCTATAGGGTGAGTGTTGTGAGCTATAAATGTAGCTAAGCAAGGTGGAAGGTGTTGGAGGGGGTTCGGCTACATAGGAGTGACAAGGAGGTGATCATGCAACTTGGTGGCCAAGGGAGGTGAATAAGGTGCTTGTAAGGTGCTAGGGTGGCTGCTAGGTGATGTCATGGTGATGCAAGGGAGGTGCTTGAGGTGCTTGATAGCTTAAAAATGGGTAAAAATGAAACAAAAAGGGTGACGGGTTGGTTTAGGGTTCGGCTTAGGATTTAGGGTTTTGAATTCGAGTTAGGGTTAGGTTTTAAGATAGTTTAAGGTTTAGGATTAGTGTTAGGATTAAGGTTTAGGGTTTAGGATTAAGGTTTAGGGCTTAGTTTTAAGGTTTAGGGTTTAGTTTTAGGTTTAAAGTGAAATTAAGGTTTTAGGGTTTCGTTTAGGGTTTAGGGTTTTAGATTAGGGTTTTAGAATGACTTAGGGTTTAAGTTTAGGGTTTAGAAGTCATGCATTATGTGCTTGTACCTTGTGCTAAAGTGGTGGTAAGAAACTAAAGTGGTTTAGGAGGTAAAATGACCTAGTTTGACTTTCTTGCATTATTGACTTGTACTTTGAGCTTTAATGTGTTGTACATTGACTTGGAGGGAAAATATAATTCAAATGTTGTGCATTGTACACTTGTACACATGCTTGAAAGGCTTGCACATTCATTTTATATGTATACATTACATATAATTAGGGTTTTGATATAAACGTTAACGTTTAATGCTTGTTTTGAAATAACGTTTTGAAAAGTACGTTAAATGGAGAATGTACTTGGTAAAATGATATTAAGATATAGACTTGACATATTAGGATGTTTACATGATATAAACATAGATATAGATGGCATTGATAGAGGTTGCGTGAGCTCGTTTACTTTAGAGATGCAAGTTACGTTGCATAATGAGATAAAGCATAAAATTTCCCTGTATAAAGGTGGTATATATAATAGATGGATATTATAGTGCATCTAATTTAATAGATGGATAATTACATTGATGAAAATTACGGGTTGTTATACTTAACTAGAAAACATAATTATAGTAACTAAAGTAGTTATGAACGCAATCTCTTGAGTTCAATAGTAGTTTCAAGTTAATTTCATACTTCAAAATTATGATTATTATAATTTAACCACAATTAGATTGACTAAAACATGTAGTCAAAATGTTGAAGTAGCTTTACATTATATCATGACATTTGAATGTAATAGGGCAACAAACATCTTGTATGTCTAAGTCCTAGTAGATTTATTAGCTTTCTTACCTTGCGGTCAAGAGAAACCAATAATATGTTGCTCGTTGCATACACTTTGAGATTTCTCCCACTTGTGTAAGGTACAACATCATATTATGAAGACAAACAACACAACATGTGCTTGATTGTGTAAACAATATGATAATGTCATAGATATTACAAGTAGATTTAGAACCATAACGTTTAATAAGGAATTGTGGATTATTATTCTATAGATAACGTTTCGGAAAGCGACATCGGAAAGGCAACTGGTTATCCATAAAATAAAATGCAATTTTCCTAAAACTATGGTCGTTCATATTCGGAAAGTAATGAATTATTTCAAAGCAAGTTCGAAATAATATGGGTGACTAACAAGGAAATAAATCTCGTAGCTCCCACTAAAATTAACAACATTATATAAATGTCATTTTAGTAATAAAACGCAAGTCCATGGATTTGTCTAATTGTAAGTGTTACATTACCAGTATAAAGCAAATAGCAATTTATTAACTTTCCTCTTCTCTTAGAATGCCTATAAGTAGCAATGTACTTAGGTATTGAATAGAGTATATGAAGTTCTACTTATGTAGATGAGGGACTAGCCATTTATGCTTTCATTTAACTTGAATATAAGCATGCATTTCCTCCTTTATCGTCTACATAGCCACAAGGGTATTTAGCACTTTTAAGGAATAATGTGAGTCAAAGAAAAAACATCTAGCAATTATGCTAGTAATTTCTTTACTCGTTGCGGTTTAAACTCATACATCGTGACAAGTGCAAGATGTCATTTATTTTGGTAGCTATAAACAAAATGTTTTCTAGGTACACAAAATATTTTATCTTTCAATTATTTCATGACCGAAAAAGGGTAATGAAAGATCATAAGTACCGTATCTTAGTTTTGTCAACCTGGAGAAAAGATAGGAGTTAGTCTTACTCTTCTTACCAGGAAAAGAGACTATGTTTGTCTTTTCTAAGAAAAAAAACTTTTGTTTACGAATTATGTTGCAGCAACACAATTATTCAGAACATAGAAAGTTCAATTTTAGTATTTTCGATAATTAAATTCTTAATAGAATTAACTACCCAATTAATTACTAATTAAGACTAAGATCCAACTTGACCTCCCACTTATTAACCAGAGGTCTGACCAGTGAGAAAACAAGTAGGGCAAGAGGTAAACGACGATCGTTAATTGCATTAAAATGCAATTCTTAGACTTATGAGACCGGTCAAGACATTAATCGACAAGTAATAATGTCAAGAGCATGTTTAGTTCTCATCTTATGCCTCGGGTCTAAGGTCTGACCAAGCATACTCGAATTAAGTCGACCAAGCAAGAACGTTTAAAAATCGCCAGAGGTCTGACTAGTGAGAAAAATTCGCCATGGGTTTGGAATGACCCTGAGGTCTGACCAGAGAGGCCAAACCAACTGCACGTGTTCTTGGTTGGGTGGAATTGACTTAAAATTTTCAAAAGGGTATGTATATAAATGTGTTAAAATAGCGTGTACAAAGAAGCATGCAAACAACTTTGTAACATTAATTTTAAAAACCTTTGATAATGACACTGTAGTGACATGCCATAGTTCACGGTAACTCCAATCGAACACACAAAGAAGCGGATAATCAGGTCAGCGCGAAGCGCATTAAAAACCTGAGTTCTTTAGGAGTGTTGACCACTCCGCCTTAAACTTCTCTTATAGTTTGTTCTAGTGGATGAGCCGTACTTCTCATGAGTCCATAGCGTCTAGTTTTTAAATTCATGAAAAACATGTTTCATAGTTTTAGGTCTTTTAATGTTATAAAAAACATATTTTTCACAAAACACATAGCAGGTCACAATGAATATGTTTTAGGCGTGTAGAATTAAAGACCGATTTAATGTCATCTTGCATTATTTATTAAGTCGTATTCTACTTTGTTTTAGGCATGTAAACTTGTAAACTAGTAAACAAATAAGCATGTAGGAACATAATAAATAAAATAACATTAAATTAAACGAGTAACAAGTAATAATCCGAGTTCTCTATGAGTCTTCCCTAATTGGAGAACCATAAGACCCTCACTAGGTTTTCATCAAGTGCCTAGATCGCCCTATTCATCACAAATTAATGTGATTGAGTAGGTCTTAGAGCCGGAATTTAGGAAATAAATCAAACTAACAATTTAGAAAGATCAAGTTTTCATAAAAATTAAAAATATTTATTTTCCAAAAATAAAATATTTACAAGATCTTTTAAATAATTAGGAAGATTTTATTAATTCCTAAATTAAGCAAATTAAAAGAAGAAACAAATATAGCTAAATTAACAATTAATTTTATATTCCTCTTTTAATTCTTTATTAACTTTTAATATTTATCATGCAAGATCTAGCAATTTTCTTTATTAATTTATGGTAAGGATTTGCATATCTTTACCATATTTACAATAAGACAATAATAAAGAAAAATAATCGCAGCTTAATAATAAAAATCAAATTTAGGCGTGTAACTAGGCGTAAAATTTGATTTTTAAGCGTGTAACCCTATATGCCAAAACGATTTAACTCGTGATGCTACTGTTGGGATTTATTAATCTAGCTAACCAATTTAGCCATGAGTGCGCAACGGATGGATCTAGTTATGACATGTAGGTTAACACAAATTAAATAAGGAAAGCGTACCTTTTGCGATTATTTTTGAATACAATAAGCCTCTAAAATAAAATGCCTCTACGGTTGCTCACACAAACACGTCAAGCAAGTATGTAAGAATTTGCTAGTCTTATCTTCACGATCAAGCACCAAGTGAAATATATCAAAACTAAACGCACGCCTTGCGTTCCTTTTTTGAAGTCAAACCAATATAGCAAACCCTAATTAGGGTTTATATTAATAAAACCCTAATTCGTCACTTATGAGGAATCACCAATTAACCACCATGTGTACCTTTATTTGTCAAGTAGGGAGATCAAGTAAAAGTGGATAACCAAAAACCTAAGAAGTTGTTTGGTTAAATTTGGTTATGGGAGAGAACTAAAATTCCTATAGGGAATTCAGTTGAGGGTTTTTGGGAGAAGGGAGTGAGCACCAAAACTTTAGGTGTTTAGAGAATGGATGAATAAAAGAATGAGGGATATGAGGTGTGTTTATATAGGCACCCCAATACCCTAAATCTTGTAGGAAAAGATTAGTATAATTACTATAATTAAAACCAAATCTTTTTCCTTCCTTTTTCTTTTCTCCCAACTGAACAAACACCCCTCTACACCCTTGTGGGTTTCGGCTAAACAAGGAGATCCTCAGGGTTCGGGTTTTGTCCAGTTTAGTCCCTTGGTTCTATATTTAGAATATATTACATAATTAATTAAACAAGTAATTAATTAAATAACTATTTAAATATAAATCGTGAAGTAAACCATACTCTTCGTATTTAACGTGTGTGCCCCCAATAGGCTCATGTATTTCTAACGTATAACTTGCGGAACCGACTACCATATTCCAACATCTTTCACATGGTTTCATTTTACTTTTTCTTAAAAGTCACCTTTTAGAGTTTATACCTAACTAGGGTTTTACTTTTAAAAGATCATTTTAACCGTTAAGATTTGATGGGTAATCGATAAATGTTAAAGTATCGTGATGAATGCTTTGCACGTGATTGTGTCATTCACATGCCTTTACCAGACATTAAGTACATAAATAGTGTAATTGTTTTGGTTATAAAACGAGTTTGATTTGGCGGTTGAGCCGCTAACTCGATGAACCGGCTAATCAACGAGGTCAATTAAGAAATCAGTTTTTATAACATTGCTAATTACAATAATGATTGACATTGATTTTTTATCCATTACCGATCCAAGTAGGTTGAACCTTCTCGCATGCAACACGTGACGCACAAAGCTCACCGATGACCAACTTACAAACAGTTAATTAATTTTGTATTTATCAGAAAAAGAATAATAAGTCGTCTCTTGCTGTCTCTATCTGTATAGTCATTTATTATTGTTCTAACGTGTATGTATAAACCACGACCAAGTAGATATATATATCTGAAAAGGGTTAGAATGGGTGTCCGAATATCTATACTTTCTGGCGACCACTGTGGCACCATATGGGTCATGTCAGTGCGTCAAATGGGTCATGTCAGTGGGTCAAATGGGTCATGTCAGTGGGTCAAATTGCATATAATTTTTCCTGATGTGGCGAATTAGAACCAGTTAAGTTACAAGATTACACTAAATGATACAGTAACTTTTGAAAATCTGTTACCTTTTTTAAGGATCAGACTAAAGCATGGTACCATTTTATGGAATAATCCAATGAAAAACTCTATACTACATGCATGGGTTCTTTATAATTTACTAGCAAACTTGTAAAGAAATTGCATACCTCTCCCTTGTTAAGAGAATCTATGGCATCCTGCAAACACGTCAAGATTCCTTCAGCTGCTATCTTCTTCATCTCACTTGGATCGGGCTGTGTAACGCACAAGAATGAGTAAATAACACTCATTTTCATTGCAGTACAATGGGGGAGGGGGGAGGGAGAAGAGCTCAGTTTCATTGCAGTACAACTACAAAGACAAAAGACCAATTTTGCTTTCCTTTTCTTTTTGGCTGTTCAACCACGATATCATCTTGTTCATGTCATCTATTGCCTATTTCTTCACTTTGATTGCCACATCTACACAAGTACTGTATCAACAATTGGCACATACAAATATACAAATCGTTCTTACCTTGGCATGAGAGCCACGATTTTGAACTGCGTCATCTTTGAGTTCTCTGACTTGAGAGCTATGCTTTTGAACTATGTCATCTTTCGATTCTCTGACTTGAGAACTATGCTTTTGAACAACGTCATCTTTCGGTTCTCCAACTTCATTATCTTGCAACAGCTTTGATGTTTCATTAATTGGCGTCATGCTATGCGTCTTTACAACAGCTTCCTTCCTGCAGAGTCTCATGAACATAAACGAAAGTTATCTGTCACGGATGTTTTCACTAAACAGAACACATTTAAAAATAACAAAAAGATGAACGAATGAATAATGGATACCTGGAATTCAATGCAGTTCCAAAGTCGCCGCTCAGCAGAAATACTGATCAATGGAACACTATCCATATACAAGTCCATAATTCCCTATCTTTAAGCAATGCAACATATAGACCAACAATATATAACCTCACATAAGGCTTTACCCTGAAACCACATGATTATCATGTAGTAAATGGGATTACACCTTTCAAAAGCAATTAATTCTATAACGAAGAATAGTCTTGAAGGTTAACATAAATATCAAGCTTCTACCAATTCGGTTTATGTACTTAAAAATCTAATAAATCGATGACTAATGTATATTTGACCTAGCTATAGGTTGTCTAGAAATACTATTGATTTCCAAAATATTACAAGCTAAAGAGTTCCAGTACCTTGAATGTGGCTGCGGCATCAAAGCAGCAATATCAAAATTAGGAAGTTGAATAAAATCAAGAACTTCTTCATATGCTGTGATTCCAATATATACCTGAATACATAAGCAAGAAAATACACAGATTTTAAAGTGACTGCAGAATTAAATGCCGCATATATACAGTGAAACTTAAATCTCTGGAACGATATACAGCAGAACTTGACAAATAATACTCGATTAATTAATATTCTGTAAAATAATACTTTCTGCAGGTCCCGATTCATTAATTTATACTAGATATATTAATATCGATTAATTAAAAATATAACTCTTGTATTAACTTATAGAGTTGAAGTCTCATCTCACATAAGTAGGTCGAGGCGTGGACAATTTATTTATAGGACACATGTAGCTACTGATAATCAATGAGAAATATGGGTTAATAATAACAATGTACAGACTGACCCTGAAGCTAAGATATCCATGAGATCGATATTAGCCTCCAAATAGTCGCAGGCAATCAAGCAGGAGTGGACCTGCTGGGGTTCGAGGTTTGCAACAATTTGAGTAGCATCCTTGCGGGCCTGAAAAAAACAAGTATATTATGGTTTAGAAATGGAAATGAAATGAAAATTAAAAAGTAAAGTAGAAAGTGTAATTAGTTACTTCTAGGTTCAATTTGGGGAGACAGATGATGAAAAGGCAGAGTGTTTTGGAGAGTGTTTTGTTTAAAGAAACCACATGAAAAGGCTTTCACCCGAAACCACATAATTCCCTATCTTTAAACGTGATTATCATGTAGTAAACGGGATCATGTAAACAATACAAGATGTGAACATACAACTTCTTATATAAAAGCTGCTGACGATGTCGAATTTCCCGGCGTGTAAGAACCGTTAGCGAGCAGAGGCAATTAACCGCCAACTTCAAATCGAACAAATTAAGACCTATATTCAACCCGTAACCACATCGATCAGTCTAACATATTATGTTTTCTTGAAGCCATTGTTTTTCAAACACAGGGGACTTAAAATTACTAATGCTAACATAGATGCATTTTATCTATCACTTGCGAACGCGCTATTAATAATGCACTATATCAAAATTACTATGTACGGTTAATTGACATAATCAATATCACCTTAATCTAATCAGTTTTATTATAATTTTGAAACCTAATTAAAAACCTATAATTTACAATTAAAATCAAATCCACGAGTTAAAGCCTAATTTCATCATAATTAAACATCATGTAACACTACAACATCACAATATCGAAAAATAAACAAAATTAAAAAAATTTACCGAATCGAGTGACGATCTACGGTGAGCTTCGATTAAATCTATAGTGACCTTCGATTAAACCCTAACGAATTAAGTGATGATCTTATGAACTATATGATTGAGTGATTGAGTGAGTGTGAGAGTGATGATTAAAGCCATAAAGAATTGGGGAAATGGGGAAACTGTTTTTTATTAAAAAGGGATACGTGAGTCAAAAGGAGTCAAAATATTTTATCTTATTAGGCAAAAAGTATAATTTTTTTTTGTTGCGGTAGTCAAAGTATAAATTAAAACTGTGCCACAGGTTAATAAGTATAAGTGGTTTTAATCAGAAATTGAGAGTATAAATATAACACCCTGTGTTTTCAAGTCATTGACGACGTCGATAAATCCACAATGTACTTTTGTAATTGTAAGCGGTTTGCTTTACAATCGTAATGTTAAGCTAAATCGCGTAAGCTAAAAATTAGCGTTCAATGTAAACGGGCATCAAACAATTAAATGTTTACATCAAGCAAGGGTTATATAATTATTTTGAGGATAATTATTAACTTTGTTCATTTTATTTTTATCGGATACGTAAAGTGTATACGTTTCGCGATAAATTGCGTTTAGGCACTCCCGGAACCACAAAAACTTTTCTACGCTTCAACAAATACCCACTTTTATACCCAAATACCAACAAAATATATCATGTATATCTTGTTTATGCCGAAATTCTTGCCATAGATACAAAGTTATACAAGAAATATAAGAAAAACTCTTACATTTTGGTCAAATATACACCTTACTTCATTAATGCAACACCATACTTGTTTATTTGACTAAGGACCATACCCATGACCATCCCTAAGACCATGAGCCATTCCTATGACCATAACATGTTCTTTGACTAAATCTATACCTTATATACATATATCTAGTGATGAGAGAAAATATGCAAGTAAAACACTTAGTGAAAAATCAACAAAACCTCCCTTTTGTCCTCTATATTGCTACGGCAATAAGCAAGCACTCTATCAAATCCATAGCAATTTTTCTACAACCCATACACTCCTATACACATCTATCCTAAGACATTCTAAGGTGTTTCCATCCATTGAATCACCATTTACAAGTATTAATCAAGAAAAGGAAGCTAGGGTTTTTGTTAAGAAAATAAGGGTTTTCTTAAGTGCAAGCTTGGGTTTTAAGGCTAAACACGGGTTTAGCATTTGTTTCTCATCATCATCATACATCATAAGGTCTATTTTAAACCTTTATGCTTTTAGTTTATGAGTTTTTATGTATATGATGTGCTATATAGTGAAATCACCATTAGGAATACTTTTGAACATGAAAAATATAATTTTTCTTGTGATTATGATTTTGTGCACTTTCTCACATGTTATGATGTTGGTAATATCATGAAATAAAGAACATATAAGTCTTGTACAAGATGTAGTTGGGAATTACACTATGTGAGCGCGAATGTTATTTAATAGATCTATTCGGGAAACGACCTCCCCGTTCGGGTACAACAACAAATAACACCAATCCCTACACCACCAATCACCACTGTAGCTCCAAGTGTTACAACTACAGTTCTTGATCC
>BQNB010059713.1:0-37211 GCA_026074375.1 Tanacetum coccineum | reverse complement strand
ACAACCCCTCCGGACGAACTCTATAGTCTCCTACCGAAACCCAAGCAACACCTCCGGACGAGACCCTAGTACCGGACGAGACCCAAACAACCCGTCCAAACGAGATCCTAATACTTGACAAGACCCAAACGAACCAAATCACGTCCGATCGAAACAAACCAAATCTCCGGACGAGCACCTAAACTTTTGGACGAGATTAAGCACTCCAGACGAAATCAAAAACTCCGAATGGAACCAAATATAAACACTTTTGGACGAGATCCAACCCACACCACCTTCGGACGAGGTCCAATCCAAACCACCTCCTGACAAGGTCCAATCCAAACCACCTCCGGATGAGATCTAATCTAAACTAACACCGAAAGAAATCCAACCCAAACCACCTCCGGATGAGGTCCAATCCATACCACCTCCAGATGAGATCCAAGCAAACACCGAACGAGTACCAATCCAAAAAAACCCTCCGATTAAACCTCCGGACGAGCTCTAATAGCCTCCGGATGAGACCTTCGAAGGAGAACAAAAAAAAGGAACTTTATGGAAGTAGGTGGATTTTTTTTAAAGGTGGTGAGGTAAAAATGAAAAGCGTAAGTGGTATTTATAATACCTTGGGGGAAACTTAAGGGTTATGAGGCTTGAGGGATGTTGGGCCCAAGAAGCCCGTAACGTATGTGTGCTAAATCGGATCAGACGCGTCAATAGCGCACTGAAGTGAGCGGTCAGTTAACATGCGCATTAATAGTGCACGAAAAGCGAAGCATTTTTTACTTAAAATTTGTATAGTAAATAAAAAAAATCTCTTCTCGCGTAGAAACATTTTTTACTTAAATTTTGCATAGTAAAAAAATCTCTCGATATGACCCTTGGAGGAGTAGCTCGGACGATTAAACAAGCTCTCTCTTTTTTAAGTCTAGTACCAACTACTTAACTATGCATTGATACTAGACTGAGGGGACATGCTGAGGTATGGTATCATCCGGATACTTTAAGGGAGACAATCACTGTTAACTCCTAATATTCCTAAGACAAAACCATTCCATGTTGGAATGGTCTACTGGAATAGCTGGGGTGACGAAGGCCACCTCAGGTCCAGAGGCAATAACTAAGGAGTAGCGTCTCCTCAGGAGGTAAGGAGCAGTTAGTCTCCTCAGGAGGTAAGAAGCAACTAGTCCCATCAGGAGGTAAGAAGCAGCTAGTCTCCTCAGGAGGTAAGAAGCAGCTAGTCTCCTCAGGAGGTAAGAAGCAGCTAGTCTCCTCAAGAGGTAAGGAGCAGCTAGTCTCTTTAGGAGGCAAATTGCAATACCTATGCAAGAGGTAGAGCATTGTCTCCATCGGAGCTAGTACATTGACGATTGACTTATGATGTACGAATGGCACAAAAATCTGATCCACAGCCAGTACTGGGAGCATGGAGACAACTTTGACCCTGAAGACAAAGTTTGATACATGTCAGCGACTGACTTGCTGCCTCTAGAAGACAATTTAGCTTCCACAATACTCGTGTCTTGGAGCTAAGCCTAGGTAGTATATAATGAATTGTTCACACACATGAACAGAGCATGTTTTACACACACATACTTCTCCTTACTCTCTCTCTCTCTCTCGATTCTCTCACTAAAACTTATACCAAGCATACACTTACTCTCTTGCTAGAGCTTGGTCTCGGATTCAAAACACGAGGCGAGCTAACGGTGTTCTGTCTTATTTCAGCGTAAGAGACGAAGGAGTAGCTGCAGGATCTCCTAAGGATCAGGGCTGGAGAGCATCTACGGAAAGTTGCTCTAACATATAGCATATTGGACGACTCATTAATAAAATAACATTGAGTCGATAGACTACCATCATTAAGCTCAACCATAAAACTCAAAGCTCAAAAATCAACTTGAAGGCGTTAATGTTAAAAGTATACTCGGTATACTGCAAACTAGGGCGAGCAAAATCAATCGAACCGAGAAACCGAGCCAGATTGGGCTGAACCAAACCGACCTTATTTGGTTCGGTTTTACATATTTATGATTTTCGGTTTCGGTTTTCCTTGATTCGGTTTTGTTTCATTTCGATTCGGGTCAAAACCAAGAAAAATACACATAAACTATTTAAAATGGTTTCGCTAGGTTAACTTCGGTTCGGTTTTGGTTTCGCTAAGTTAACTTCCGTTCGGTTCTCGGTTTACATTTTTCTCAAAATTGGTTTGGTCGGTTCTGTTCGATTCTGACCCGTTGCTCACCCCTATGTGGTATCAAGTTCAGCGGATATTGTCATTATCTCTAACTTTTTAGCTTGCTTGTTTTGTATTGTGTACTTCAGCGGGGTCTGAAGTGAAAGTTGGTGGATTATAAGGGTGATCACGGTCCGAAAGCCGGACCGGATCGAAACCGAATTTGTTCAAAACGCCAGACCGAGGACCGGATCCGGTCCAACAAAGCATAATTGCCGGGTCTTTTAAGATCGAACCGGACCGGACAGGACTGACCGGACTGAGGATCGAATTTAAGGAAAAACATGGACTAAGGACTGGACCGAAATATGTTTGGTCCGGTCCGGTCGGTCCGGTTTCTCGATCTGGTCCGGTCGACGGTCTAATATGCTCAGCCCTAGTGGATTATACATGCTCCCTCTTCCCAAATCCAAGGTCAATCGTTTTTATTCCAAGTGTGTGATTCTCTCAATCATTTGTCTGGTTTTGTATAAGTCATGTGATTATCTTGATCATTTCGACTATTAAGGGTTCGTTTGGTAGAACGGAATGAAATGTCAAATGAATGGAATAACCTACGTAATGGAATAAATAGTGGAATGTAATTATTCATTACCATTATTAATTATGTTTGGTTTGTATGATAAGAGGTAATTGAATCATGATAAAAAGACTAAAATGCCTCATTAATGATAGAAAGTTAATTTAATATGTTAGTTAATGATGGAGTTTTATGTAATTTAATTCCATTACAAGATGTAATGAAAAAAAAGTAGGGGCCCCTCAGGAATGATTTTGGTGTAATGGGTCATTCCCTGTAATGAATCATTACATTCCATAAATGTAAACAAACAACATTTTTTCATTCCATCGTAATAATCTTTTCCATTCCCCCTTTGATTACAACATACCAAACACTACGTAAGTGTTTGTAGTGGGCCTATTTGTATGTGTCTATGTATTGTCTAGTTGCATTTGTTTTGGAATAATTATTTGTTTTGTATGTTGATTGCACTCATTTGAGGATAATGCTACTAATTTAGTTTAAGTAATAAAACACGTAAGGTGGTTTGGTTGAGAGTGCAATATCGATGTTGGTATCGTTAATATAATTGCTTTTACAGTTAAGCCTTCATTTCCACGCTCACCTTGATGGTTTAGTCAATATTTCGAGCCCAACTCCACTCGATTTGATATTCAACTTATTCTCTAGTACCCTTGATTATCATATATGGAATAATAGACTCTTAAAAGTTTAGCTCCTCAAGACCTCAACTCAAATTCGACAAAGCTAGCGAGCTTGACCTGCTAAGTATTTTGATACTCGAGTTTCACTTGAATCGATTCGATCAATCTTAGATGTTGTATTAGTAATTCTGGAATAAGTTAGATAAGTTGGCTAGTAAACACAGGCCGTATGCCATATACACTTGATCTTGAATATCAATGGTATACCTAATTTCCCCAAAAAAAATGTTGCTTAAGAAAGTGTTGATCCGTTTGACTGCATGTATTTGGCAGGTCATGAATCATTAGGGCTGTAAATGAACCGGACGAATGCGAACGGAAGTATGTTCGTGTTTGTTTATTTAATTTTAGCCGAACAAATAAACGAACACGGACGTGTAATCAAACCAACATTATTGTTCATGTTCGTTTATTTAGATTTGAACTTGTTCATGTTCGTTTATTAATAAGTTAAACGAACATAAACGGACAAAAATGAATGTAAACGATAAAAAATGAACATAAACGGATATAAACAAGCGTAGAACTAAAGTTGTTACTTTAAACGATCCATATGATTTTGAAATACTTAATATATAATTTATATTATTGTTAGAGATCTTTGAAATACTTAATATATAATTTATTAACTTCTTTTTAATATTCGGGAAGTTAATTGAATGAAAATAATAGAGCGTAAACGAACGAACTAAATGAACGTAATCGGACGAACATAATCGAACGAAATAATCGACCGTTCACGAACGCAAATGAACGAACGAAGCGTCTGTTCATGTTTGTTCATTTAACTAAACGGACCAAAAATCTTGTTCGTGTTCGTTCATTTATTAAATAAACGAACATAACCGAGTTTCCCGACAAACGATTTGCGAACAGTTCGTTGAACGTTCAATTCGTTTACAACCTATGATTCATGATATTTTTTCATATATCTCTGTCTTCCAAGAAAAACTATTTTTAAGTTTACAAATATAACACGTTTAATTTCATTTGTCTTGGTGTGGTTACTTTCACTACACCCACCACTATCCCACACTATAAATACATGAGCTTTTTGTTATCATACCATATCCACAAACAACTACAAACTAAAAAAAAAAAGACAGCAACACAGATATTCTAACAAGGAATTAAAATTTATTGCTACAACAATGGCGATCAAGGAGACATCTTCAACACAACAACAGCCACCTTTGTTATCTCTCAATCACGTCTCATTCGTATGCAAATCCGTTGCTCGTTCTGTCGAGTTTTACAGTGATGTTCTTGGATTTGCTAGTATTAGACGTCCCTCGTCCTTTGACTTCAAAGGGGCATGGTATGTATTGACAAAATGTATATGTTTCATATTTGCCATTTCAATATAATCTATAGAATGATTACATTCAGTGACGATTTGAATTCGAAACAGGTTGTTCAGCCATGGGATTGGAATACATTTGTTAGAAATGGACACAACTCCAATGAAGAAAAGTGTGATTAATCCAAAAGACAACCACATTTCGTTTCAATGCACAAATATGGACCTGATAATTAAAAAACTCGAGGCAATGGGAATCAAGTATGTGACCGCAGTGGTAAAAGAAGGCGGTGTAGAGGTGAATCAGCTCTTCTTCCACGATCCCGATGGTTACATGATTGAGATATGCAACTGTCATGTTCTTCCCATGCTTCCAATCTCTTCACCAAAGATTAATCAACGAGAATCGTTGACACACGGTAGGCTTGATGCTCTTAAAATTTTGTTATATTTGTTCCTATAAACATGATACTTAATTTACAACATGGTTTGATATGGGAATGTTTTTGGAAAATGCAGAGCAATTTTGTGGAGAAAAAGAGGCATTGATGATGGAAGAAAATTTGTTGATAGAGATGATTGGTATTTCTTTTTAGAGCAATGCTAGATCCACAAAATTCTTACAAAAATATATCCACAAAATGATTTGTCAATTAAGCATGGAGGGTAAAAAAGTAAAATGAAAGATTATTTAGCAATGTGATTGGACCAAAGCCATTCCCAAGTCATTATGTGGATTATTTTTTGTAAACTCTTTGTGAGTGTAGCATTTCTCTTCTTTTTAAGATCAGTATCATACAAATTCATGATAGTTTTTGTAAACTTCATTCCATAAGTATTTATTGTAATCTACAAGTGTTTGTATATTGTATTGGTGGCAATAAGGTTTTCTAATTTTCTTGTCAGCTTGAGTTGAGTTAGATACTTCATACATCTAAAGAGTGTGCTTGGTTCATTAATAGTAATGAGAATATAAAGAATATAACGGGTATTCCCATTATAGTTTTATTGTGCTTGGTTAATCATATGCAAATATTAACCCACTTCTTAAAATGAGTTAATTGCATAAATGGTCCATGTGATCTGTCGGGTTTAACGAATTTAGTCCCTAAACTTTTTTTTTCCCGGATCCTCTCTCTATGGTTTTGACCCGTATCGAGTTTGGTTCCTTGACCAATTTTGCTGTTAGTTTGACTGTTAAGTTGGTCATGTGAGGCGCACATAGAAGGGTAATTGTGTCTTTTCGCATATCCAAAAACCCTTCTTTAACTTATGCCTAACTTCTTTTACCTGCTTCTTTCAATTTCATAAACACACACAGACCACAGTCCCAAGTCCCAATCATAGGAATTTCATGGTTGTAAGGTCACCATCTCCATACAATGGAAACATGTATTATAAAGCGTCCCGCTGCAACATGCAGTTACGTTATTACTCGTTGTATAACATGAAATGACATGTTCAGCTTGAAAGGATACAGATCATGGAAATTTATAGCTACAAGTGGCAATTTACCATGGCATGCAAAATAAACCACTTATCTAAAACAATCTGCCATCCATGTTACCTTACCCGACTTTCTGCAAACAAAAAAAAGAAAAAAAAATAACAGAGACAAATACAGTAGGTGAAAATGAAATATTAACACACTTTGTTTAAAAAAGGAAGGTATACTTGGGAAAAAAAGGAATGGACATCGATATCAACTATTTTAAAGTTACAGTATTTCATGCTTTGCTGTTTTGACTCCATAAGTTCTTTAGGCACCAAATGTTTCTTTACAACATTAAGATTAACTAACCGTTATAGACTTTCTTGAATCGATGCTATTATTAGAACTATACTATATGCATCTACTAGCTATATTATGACTACATTGATCGGCCTTTTAATATTGAGTTCAATGTTCAAACTATGCCTAATGATATTAGTTATCTAACATTTTTAATGTGTTACTATGTTTGCAGTTTAAAAAAAATTCAAAAAGACAGTTTCAAGA
Organism: Tanacetum coccineum; assembly: GCA_026074375.1. NCBI lineage: Eukaryota > Viridiplantae > Streptophyta > Magnoliopsida > Asterales > Asteraceae > Tanacetum > Tanacetum coccineum. The sequence continues at coordinate 30,467 of BQNB010059713.1, read as the reverse complement.
CCCAGTAAAAACAGCTCAGGAGTAGGAAATAGCTACGAAGGTGCAACGGGAAAACATAGCGACGGAACGAGCGAAAGAACTGGACAGCTGAAAGATACCGAATCTACCTGGAAGAACAATTATCTTAAGCTTTCCTCCTCATTCGGTGGGTGACGTTCTTTAGGTGATACATTTTTTACACAAGTGGCAATTTCGTTGGGTTAGAGCAAATAAGAATAATACTTGACTAAAAATAAAATTGGGGCATACGGGTCAAAAATTACACAAGGTTTATCTAAATATTTATATGGCCGTCCTAAACGCTGATACCCAAGCTATCCACCCCAAAGTATTCAGGGACCGAGGTTGAGTTTAACGGGTCAAATTCAAAGTGTCAAACCATTTCATATTGAACGCCGCACCACCAAAAGAGAAAGCAAAGCCTGCAATAAAAGAAGAAACAAAATATTGATATGGCCGTCCTAAACACTGATACCCAAGCTATCCACCCCAAAGTATTCAGGGACCGAGGTTGAGTTTAATGGGTCAAATTCAAAGTGTCAAGCCATTTCATATTGAACGCCGCACCACCAAAAGAGGAAGCAAAGCCTGCAATAAAAGAAGAAGCAAAGCCATAAGCAAAGGAGGAAACTAAACCAGCAGCAAAAGAGGAAGGAAATGATGACAAAAAGTAAGAAGAGCTAATAAGAACTACAACTCTTTGATAATACGTAAGTTCAGATTAAATTGATATATATCATATTAAGATCGGTTTTGAAAGATCTTTAGAACCATGTACCACATTTGTATTTCTTTTTGGGTGCCCAACTATAACAAAAAACCAATGCAAGCAGTTGTTTGTGTGATTGTCACCTTTTTGGTTTGACAGCATACATAGATTTTTGAATGTTTCGCGCTTCACAGCGAAGCGCGAATTAAAAACCTAGTTAAACATTACTAGTATTAGACAAGTGAGATATTTTGAACTTGTTGCATTTAATTCTTGAAAAGATAATATAACAAAATCAAATAGCAGTGATAGAATGATATAATCATTTTCATTAATATCTAAACTGATAGTTGCGATGCTAGACATAGTAATAACTTAAATATGTGATAATCATGTTAATAGTTAGTACATTTTAATATCCTTTTTTCTCTCATCCCATTATTGGAGATGAGGTGAGAATGTTGAAAAAATAGTAAGAAGTTTTACGAGTTTCGGTTTATTACTGATAAAAGGTATTAGCATTTACCGACTAGAATTGTCAAAAGTATTACTCCATCTGTTTTGGGATGCCTTGAAATAACAGTATTATTATTGTCTCAATCAATAAAAAAAAGTTTAGTGAGTGATATTAATATTTAATTAGTTAAAAAGTGTAGTGGTTTTAGTTTTCTTAAACCGTATATATTTTTTTTGAAACAATAATTTTAAGATAAAAGAATTACAATATTTATCTACATCCTAAAGAGCGTTACACAGTAACACGCTATCGGACAAAAATTCAATAACTTAACAATCAACCCAAAAACCAACGGCCCAATAAGGCTTAATCGGAAAGCCTTTTGTTAGAATTTTTCTTTTTATATAAAAGCCTCTTGAAGTTTTTATTATTTACTACTTTTTATAACAAACTTTATTTAACAAATATCTAACAAATACGTGACGATTTTTTAGATGAAAAATATACTAACATAAAGGCCTCTGGATTACGAACAAAATGAGTCCGATATTGATATGCTTCAGACGTGCGTATTATTTTATAAAAAATGTCGAAGTTTACTATTTACGACATTTTTATATAATAAATTTTATTTATTAAATATCTAACAAATACGTAGCGAGTTTTTTTAATTTTTAACGAAAATTAGACCGACATTCAAGCTCTTTTGATTTGCGAACAAATCAGAGCCCAATATTGATTATGCTTCAGACGTGCCTACAATTTTATAAAACAATATTGTTTTAGTAAATGTTTTCTAGAAAGAAAAAGGAAAAAAAAAGTTTTTAAAAACTCCCTCTAATCTTACATGATTCTTTTAAAAATACCTTAAGTTTATTAAAAAAAGATCAACTAAAGCACGAATTTTGACTACTCAATCAATTTACCAATGCTTGATGATTCAACTATCAGCTATCATAAAAAAAACAAATAAAAATATCCCCACCGCAACGCGCGAGCAAAATTCTTGCTCGTTTTACAAATAATCTCAATCTTATAACCTTAAGTTTTTATATCATTATAAATAAATGGTATACAATAATTATCAATGGTTTTATTTTTGTTATAAATAAAAAAACTTACAGAATAAATTTGCAGACTTGCTTAAGGTGTGTGAGTGGGTGACGAATCTCATTCGTTCGTTTAACCTACTCACCTTTCAATTCTTCGATCGGAGTGTATTAAAGGCGCGCAGAGACTTAGTGTTTGTAAGGTGAGTGGATCACCTTTGTGACTTACACAATGGTGGGCCACCTTTTTTTATATCCGCTGTATTTAAAAAAAGTTTTTTTTAATCCTCATTTTTTACCTATAAATACGGTTCTTGGAATTGGAAGTGGCTGTGGTTAAATGTAATGTTTTTATTATTATGTAATGTTTTTAATCTATGAATAAAAGTTTTAATTTAGTTTATGTTTTTATTAATTTTGTATTTATGAATAAAAGTAATTAAATAAAAAAAGGATATGTAAGGTGTTGTTTGGTATGAAAGGTCGATGTGGTTATAAAATGTTAGTAGCTTTAGAGAGAGAAAGATGGACGTGACGCTCGAGGTGTATGTGAGTGAGAGCTCTCTATCATCGAGGTCTACAAGCCAGATTTTGTTATTTTTATTTATCATATAGTTCAGTAGTTCAAAATTTCAAACAAATTTTATATATTGTCAAGCAGCACTGGCCCTTGAAAGTGAAATGTGAAGCCGAGAAGAAACTGAAAATAGATATCTAATCGCTCTTTGGTTGAACTTGGAGTGTACTTATGGTTTATTTTATGTATTTATAATATGGGTAAAATATAACTTTGTCGTTTTGACATAGTTTGCTACAGTGTTGCTACAGTAACCGCACATTTGGGCTTATACTTTGGGCCAGGCACACATTTGACACTCTTTTTTTCTTTTTCTTTAATCTAGGCAACTTAAAAAAAAAGTGCTCGCACAAAATAGGAAACAAATTCAAATGTAATTATTTATTCAGATCAAAAAATATCCGCGACATGAGACCAAACACATAAGCCCATATAAAAAAAAAGAAACTATTGCACAAAAAAAAAAATCTTTTGCTCGGCACAAAATAAGAAAAAAAATTAAAAAGGTATTGACTTATTCAGATCAAAAAATACCCACGACATGACGCCCAACACATAAACCCATATAAAAAAATATATTTAACATGAGTCGGAAACAATAAAGCCGCACAAAATACAAAAAAAACAAAAAAAAATAAATAAAATTTACAACGGTGCCGCCATCATAGCGAGGACAATCATGGTTAACACAGATTACCCAAAATCTTATAAAATTATATTAAAAAGAACCAAATACCCAAAAAAATCAACCTCCTTAACCAATTAATTTTCTATAAAATTAAGCACACGCAAACCATACTTATAAAACTTTAAAATCTTACCATACAAATTTAAAAAAAACACTCACATCTGTATAAAAGGAATCACCCGGTCCCGCCAGCATTCGCCCTTACGGACAACTATGCTTGTTATAAGTATATGTTAACTCTTGTCTACTAAAATAAGTACAATCTTTATTTATGTTTTCTTATAGTGATAGTCAAACACGTGTGGTTCTTGCACAAATAAAAAACACATAAAAATCACGTGAGTTTTAATGCGAGTAGGTATCAACTATGTTGTGTTTTACAGCAATGTTTCAAAAGTTGATCGAAATGCATGTTTTATCCACCACGGATAAGTTAATGAGAAAATTCCGGTTTCAGACTAGCGTTTTCGCACAAAATGGTCAACCATGACCCCATGTTCTCATTATGGTCATGCTCTGATGCTCTACCGCTCTACCCTCTTAGTTGAGCGACACGTATCCCATAAAGTGCACTTTGTATTGGCCCACAAATCTCTGGGGTAGCCCACCACTTATTGTAAGATTACCCAAATACCCTTATAGTACTTTTTTGTTTTATTGTACACGTCGGATGCTCTATCGACAGTTGCTCTACCGGCGGCGATGATTTGATAGTTTTTCATTGAGAAGGTACCGAATTTTTTTTACTTTAATCTTTTATGAAAATTCCAACCTCATTCAAAATCTTTTTCACATAGTAACACACACACAACATTTCCAATCAAATGCAATGGTAAGTTTTTTCCCCACATATCTATAATTCTTGACATAGTAAACCGAATGTAATGGTAAGTATATTGATATGTAGATCTAAAATTGTTGGTACTGGGTAGTGTTGATGTTTTAGTTTAGTTTTGGTATTGTCGATTTGATTAGTTTTTTTTTTTTTTTTTTTAGTTTTGTCTTAGTCAATTTTGATTTCGTAGTCATTGATAAAAACTGTAAGCCACCATTTATAGCGTTTAAGTTGCAAGAGGTTAGTATATCCACATGATTAGGAACATTATATTTTGGGTAATCATGTTTATAAACTATAAGCCTACCATATTTAGCGGATTTGTTAATCTTGTTTCATGGGCAATATATTTGATTGTTTATTTTTGATGAACTAATTATATCAAACAGTTTAGATTTTCTAGTTTAGTTTGTTCAATTATCATTGAACAACTGCCTTAGTCTATATGTTTTGCGTCATGTCTATCTATTATAAATCTAAATTACTGGAACTAATACTTTATTTGATAATATAGGAATATTCGGCTAAGATTCATGTTAGAAGAAAACTTCATTACTTCCTGTTAATCAAATATAGACTGAATGAAGCCCGTCGTTCACTATTTCGCACAACATGTTTCAAACCTTGGCTTGATATAGCGTACGTAGAGAACGATGATGGTATGATCCATTATGTTCTTCAAAAACAGTGTTGTGCTGACGATGATAGCTTTGACTTGTCACTCATATATAATGTTAATGGCCATAATCTTCATTTTGGACGGTGTGAGTTTTGCCTAGTTACTGGGTTTAAATTTGGTATGGTTAGTTTCCGTGAGTATAGGAATGGTGGTTTATCGCCTTCGTTTATCGATTATTTTTTGAAGAAAATCGGAATGATGTTAAAACTCATTGATCCTGTTTTAGCTTTAATGGAGATGAAGAGAAGTTTTCCCGCAGGTCAGTGATGAAGTTGCCAATTCGACTCTGTTTGTGTTATTTTGAAGGTTATTTTCATGTGCCGGGGAGTTGCTTTAGAGGTGGATGATGTATTATTGAGATATGGTTGACATCTGATGCCTTGGAACACATTTCTTTGGGGTGAGCACATGTAGTGGCAACTTTACGATTGCATTAGAAATGTTTCTGCAAAACATAAGCTTGAGCAGCTATATGGATTGAGATAAATACCCCAATTAAGTTCATTGTTATTCGTTGTCTGATTTTCTTTTTGCTTTCAAGGTTGTGTTTTTTTCCCAAACAGTTTTATGAACTATGTTTACTTATTAATTTTTTCCCTTAAGCTGTTTTTAACTCTTAATAATCATTTACTGGATTTAGATATGGATTATAGAGTCTTCTTGTGAATCGGATCGTTGGTGGACCAAAGTGCCATAATCTTCTCCGGAGTAGTAGTATGGACAGGAAAACAGATCTTTTCAAGTTGGAGTATTCGGCGAGCGTTTTCTAGGTAAATTTATTTATATTTTGTTGGTTATAATCATGCAATCCAATTATTAATACCTTATCTTTTTTTATATTTATTTTTAATTGTTTGAACTAGGCCCCAATAGAGCTAGCCCCAATGAAAGCAGAGTTTCAGTCTAACTGGTACACACCTAGCTATGATTTTTTATGTGGTATGCACCGAGGAGCCCACCTATTTCCATCGGAGGGCTGTATGGTGAATATCTTAATAAAAGATCAGCAACACGTGCGGCAAAGCTACTCTAATTGACCGTGTTCATGATCTGGAAGGCTTATGTGAAAGTTTGTTGACACTATCAAAAGAAGTTAAGAGTTTGAGAGGACGCATCTTCAAATTAGAGAGTATTATCCATGTTATTCTTTACCAAAAACTATTGGTTTTGTTTTGTCATAGCTTAGGACCCCATCTTCATGTTTTACTAATATTTTTATTTTTTCAAAACATTATTTCTTTTGCAGGTGATTACTCTTAATACAAATCGCGTTGAAAAGGAAGAAAGTTTGAACAAATTTGGCCCACAAATTGAAGATCTTTTAAAGTGCACATCAGAGGATGAGCCGGACATCAGAGATAACACATCAAAGATCGTTGAAAAGGACGTTGGTGATGTTTATTCCTGTGATGTTAATGGACATGTTCATGGTGTTTTGATGCCTGCTAATCCCGTTAGCCAACCATTATACGGAGATTTTTCTTCCGATTTAGCTGTCTTAAATGGATTTTGCAACTTATCACAAAATGAAGATAAGAAAGGTGATTGTGAGGTAATATATTTACTATTGTTATATCTGTGTTTCTGTATTAGTTTATAAATACATACTAATTTCTGTTTACACTTGTCACAACATTACAAATACACATATAGTTCTAAGCAAGAGGATCAGATCATAAGGTTGGCAGATCAGAGGCAACATGTTAGCCTCAATTTATTGAGTCGAACAAGGAAGTTCGGTCACTCTACGATAGAGCTTTGGTCTTTAATTAGTTAATGTTGTAATAGTATAATATCGGGAATCGGGCTCGATAGTTAATCTAATATTGTATATGTTTCGGGTTTAATCCCAAGCAAAACCTGTAACACCCCCAAAATGGGTCGCAGCGGAATATGGGTTGGCGAGTGTTACTTCATAGATCAACAGCACGAGATATGAGAACGACCTCTATATGAGTCGTTTAAAATTGATACATTGGATTAAATAGACTTGTTTGTTACAATAGCCAAAGCTTAAATAGTTCATCCATGAAAAGTAAAGCTTTTAAGACATAACAAATATTCCCAAATGGATGCATCCAAATCTTTATAGTAATGACTCCAAATTGATGACCACCAAGATTCCTTGTTTCTAGTACCTTATTGACCCTGAGAAAAACATGCTTAAAACGTCAACATTAAAAGATGGTAATTCACATGTTTCGTAAATGTATAAAATAGGACCACTAGATTTCCGATGTAAGCTGTAACACATACATATCATAAAGTAATTACGAAGTGCTCTAAGCTCCATGACACGAAGCTCGACATATATGGATGCATTTTAATGCCTAAATGTGCCCCATTAGATGTTTCAACCCGCAACATCCAATTGTTCCGGACAATGTATAGTTCGTATGTTTCATTACCTCCGAAAACTGTGATCGAAACCGATGAGCGCTACTCACCCGAACGGGGATGTCAATCCCAAATAGATCTATTCATAACATTCGCGCTCGCTAACTAGCAATTGACAGTTCATGATAGTGGGCAATAGTGGGTTTAGCTACTTAGGCCAAATCGTAATATGTTTAAAAGAGTACTTGCGTCCAAATGTAAAATGATGCATGTTTCTCACCCCAAAGTTGTAAAACAATGTAATTGTATAAAAGCGGGGCTATGAACTCACCGTAAGTGAATGATTGATTATCTAAATCAAGTAAGTGAATCGTCTCGGCAATTCGAATGCAACCTAATTAATTATAGGTCGTATGAGTATAATGTATTTCATATAATTAAAACATCACATGTCGTATAGTTACACCACCACCTAATAGTTTTTATTAATTCTTTAAAAGTTAAAACAATAATTAACTCGTACTTTGTTAAATTAAAGTATATATACTTGTACTCGTACGAAAATATTATTTTTATTTACTAACGCATCATTTGTAAAAATGTATGATTTAATAATGATATTTCATTATTAATTTAATTGCTTTATAAAAATTGTATAAAAATAAAAGTAATACGCGCGATTTTTAAAACCTCGTATCTTTATCGTTTCGACTCCGTTTTATATGTTTCTTTTGTCCATGTCTTCGTATTAAAATAATTTATCAAAACATCATATTTATAAAGTTTAAACCTCTGATGAACAGTAACTTTTACTGTTCATTACAGTTTATAAAAACTGTTTTTATAGAATTAATTATACGTGACTTGTTTAAATCATAACTCGTTCATTATAATTCCGTTTCTCGAGTTCCTTATATCCTTGGATTAGTATTAAGATAATTTATCAAAATATCATATTTATAAAGTTTAAACCTCTGATGAACAGTAACTTTTACTGTTCATTACAGTTTATAAAACTGTTTTTATAAAGTTAATTATATATAACTTGTAAAATTCGTAACTTGTTCGTTATAATTCCGTTTTTCGAGTTCTTTATGTCCGTGGGTTCGTATTAAGGAATTTTATCCAAATATTACATTTATAGAATTTTTACCTCTGGTGAACAGTAACTTTACTGTTCATCACAGTTTACAAAACTGTTTTTATAAAGTTAATGATATATAACTTGTAAAATCCGTAACTTGTTCGTTATAATTCCGTTTTTCGAGTTCCTTTCGTGCTCACTGATAAATGCTTAATTATATATATAAATTACCCGGTATTTTGCCAAATAAAAGCCAAAAAATGCCAAAAGGATAGAAAAATGTGTGCTTTTGTGTCTATTGTGCAGGAAAGGTTAAAAAAGACAAAAAGAAGCAAAATCAGTCAAAAACCGACAAGAAACGAAAGAGACAAGGCAAAGAGTGAAGAATAAGAGCCAATCAAAAAGCCGGATCAGCCCGATACAAATGAAGACCCAAATGAAAGCCCAAGGATCAATGTGGACAAGTTTCAAAAGCTTAAAGGCTCATTTGGATGTTTTAAGAGTCAAAGGGGCTAAAGTTGTATAAGGTGGAAAGATTGTTTATTAATGAGAAAAAGAAGAAAGAAACTACAAGGACCAAATCTGTTAACTTTCATACTACTTTAACACTACAAAAGGGAAATAAGAACGCAGGGACTACTACTGCCATTACTTCAAACTTTCAAACACACACACGCGGCTAATTTCCCTATAACCACCCATAACGAATTTTCCCGCCAAAATTCACACAAACCCAATTTGCCCTGAAATCCTTCCCCATCTCCATAAGCTCACTTAAACCTCGTATTAAACCTTCCTACACGTCATTTCATACACGTGTCAGTCCTTGATTGGTCCGAACACCTCACAGTTATGATCCAACGGCTTGGATTCAATTGACAAAGATCCAACGGCTAGAAATAAACAAGCTCTCAACCTCTCTTCTTCAATTCGGCTATAAATAGTAGTTTAGGGTTCATTTTTAGGAGTTAGCATTTTTATTTTCAGTTTGTAATTTTTCATATTCTTTTAAGCATTTTCTTTTAAGTTTTTTTAAAATCAGCTTTAAGCACTTGTACTTTTCATATTTCAGCTTGTACTTAATTGATTTGAGTAATAATATTCAGTTTTCAAGTTTCTTTGGCTTTTGATTTCAATTTTAAGCTGATTTCATTTCAATAAGTCTCAATAAGCTCATTTGAGCTTATTTTTGTTCATAAGCTCAAATTTAGTCAAAAATTTGTTCTAAGTCCTTCATTTACTCATTTAGTTCAAGTTACATCAAATCATGGACACTTGAGGAAGCTTGATTCATTTTAGAAGTTTTTGAAGTAAATAAGCTAATATAGCTTATTGAGCTTTTAAGCTCAGGTTTAGAGGCTTTGGAAGCCAATAGGTTCATGTTGTTTAAGCCACTCATTCAGAGAGAGTGGCTAGGACTGAGACTACAAGTTTCAGGTTTAATCATCTTAAATTCATTTTAGTATTAATCTAGCTTATTCAATTTAGCTTATTGTTATGTTCTTGAATGCTTAATTCTGTCTAATATTGTTTACATGTCCTAGAAATACAATTGCTTTTAAGAAATAAAAGTTAGGATTCATTAGTTTCATTTTTATTAAAATCTGTCATTAGTATTAATAAGCTAGGAGAGAAAGTAGCTTATTCTCTCTAATAAGCTGTAGATTTTATTGCTCATATAGCTTAAGTAGGTTAATCTTAGTGTAAGTAGATAAAAGGAATTAGCTATTTTAGTTTTAAATCAGTTTTTAAGTACAAATTAGTCTTGTTAGTTTGAATAAAGGAGTGTTTGGTACAAGCTTTATTTGACTCTTAAAGTCAACTTCATTTTGTCAAATTCTTTCATTTAGCTGAGTTTAGTCATTTTATCAAATTTTAATTAGATTTTAGAGGCTAGTTTGTAGAATCACAAGAATTAGGTTTTAAAAAGTGAAAGCCAGCACCAGGGCAGTTTTGAGAGTAAGGTGCTCTTAGATTTAAGAGGCTTATGGCATTTTAGAGTTCATATTGTGTTAATGTACCTTTGTATACATGTAATGAGTTAGTTCATGTATTCTTAAAAGGAGTTTAGCCTGCACTCTATTGTTCTTTGCCAATTGCATCAGCAATAACAGTTAAGACTGTTGTTGCTGATCAATTTTAAAGCCTCTTGTTAATTCTTAAAAGTAGAAGACAGCACTTAGAGTTAAATTTCCTAGTAGTATTCCATGAGCTTTTTAAAATTCATCATTTAGATTTCAATTTTAAGCTCTTAGTCTAGCTTATTTTTCCTTACAAAAGGTGAGTAGCAGCAAAAGATTCTTATAGCTTATTTCATCTTGTATTCTTATTTCTAGTTATCATTTCAAGTTTCCTTTTATCTAGGTTAGTTTAATAACTTTAGAATAGCTTATTGTCAAAAGTTTAGCTTCTAAGATTTAGAAATAAGCTAGATAGCTTATTAGGATTTGCTTAATCTCAGTGATAAGCCTGAGTCCTCACTTTTCAATAGCAAATTCCTTGTTATTTTGGTTAACTAGTAGCTTAATTCTTTTTGGATATCTTTAGTTCACATCTTAAGCTCCACTAAGCTTCTTTTGTTTTTCATTTTCATGTAGTAATAAGCTTGGAATAAGCCAAAGTTTAAAAAGTCAGGAAAACCTTTTGTTACTGTAACAGAATCAAAAAGCTTAATTTTCTAGCTTATTGAGTTGTCAAAATTAGTAAGTGCCTTTATTAAAGTTGTTAAGAATAAGCTCATTAGTAACTTTTTAGTTTTAAGTTTTAGCTGATTCTCAACTTTTAATAAGCCAAAAATAAGCCAAGTCGTAGGGTCTGTTTTGTATAAATTTCATAGTTCAAGGTTACCCGTTTCTATTAAAGTGTAAATTCCCCATAGTTATCCCGCCTACCCTTTGTTTTCTTTTATTACACTTCCTACCCTGTCTTTTTAGTTTAATAAAATAGTTTTATATTTTTAGAAATTAGTTTAATAAAAATTAGGGTTTAGCTTTAATTGGTAAAATTAGTGTTCAATTAGGCTATAAAAATTGGGGCTTTTTGTACTATTGATTTTCTGCACCCTTTTAGTAGTTAAAAACCATTTTTCCTTATTTTTCCAGTTTAATTTGTATTTTCTAGGAATTAAAATAGATTTTAGTTAATTTCTTTTTCTTAGAAAAATCATAGAAAATAGAAAAATAGTTGAAAAATTAAAATTCTTTTTGCAATAATTTTCTTTTTAAATCTAGTATTTTTGAAAAATAAAAGTAGAATTTCAGTGTTAATTTTTAGAAAAAGTTTATTTTTGTTAATTCATTTTTCTTTAAAAATTCATAAAAAATTCAAAAATAGTTAAAAAATTCCAATTCTTTTTCCTAAAATTTTCTTTTTAAATTTGTGATTTTTAGGTATTAAATTTGTTAGTAGAAGTACTCTAGATTTTAAATTCTCGTTTTAGCTCACGTTTTTAATTCACGTTTGTTAATTTTTCATGCTAGTTAATTGTTTTTAGTTTGTGCTATTAAATTTGTAGTATAATCAAAAGTTCAAAAATCCTTTATCAATTCTTGACTCGAATCTGAATTATTTACGAATCTCAATTCACGACTTCGTTGGGATACGACCCGAGAAGAAATACTTCCCGGTTAAAAATATACATATTGTGTTTTCTTTAGTGAGATTTTTACCTTATATTTCTCTTGATTGAGAAGTATTTTGGAAAGAAATTTTCACGGGATTAATACTATACGTATATAAATTTGTTTGTTTGCTACAACACCAGTAATCACACAGAGGTATATCAGATATTTGAAGACATGCTAAAGAATTTTGACAGGGATGATCTAGTCAAACTATGGAGTCTAGTTCATGAAAGATTCAACTCAACAGAACCTATTGACGATAAAGAAAGAGAACTTTAGGTAGAGTTGAAGAGGTTGTTTGAACCAGATGATGATGATACTCTATGGAAGCTTCAAAGGTATATGCATGATCCTTTGAAATAGAGGTTATATGATACATGTGTTGTTCATCATGTGTCTACAGAGATAGGACATGATATTTTCATGCTGGTTAAGAAAGATTATCCATTAATGTAGAATCCAAGATCTGGACTCAACTAGGGTAATATAACAATGATTGATAAGCACATCGGAATATAAAGAACAAGAACATAATTGACAAACAAGACCGGAGCTCCTTAGGGTGAGGAACTGGGTCTTATAAAGCCTTTGTCGGAAAGTTCCTTCAGTTGATTCGATAATTCTTTCATCTCGGACGATGCTAATTGATAAGGCGCCCGTGCTATAGGTGCAGAAAGCACAGGTAACAAATCGATTTGAAAATTGCTCGTGATGTCGGCTGGTGGAATACCCGGCAAGTCCTCAAGAAATACTTCGAGAAAATCTTGAATGATTGGTACGTCTTCAAGTCGCTTCTCCTTTGAATTATCTTCGGCCTCCTTTATGGTAATATGTGCCAAAAAGACATGGTATCCTTTTAGCAAGTACCTTTGGGTTTTGGTATACGAGATGATGTTTAATCGGGACCCGTGTCCGTTGTCGCTTCCGTCACTATGAACAATTAATGTTTCATTTCCCCATGGAATACGAACGATCTTCTTGGCATAAGCTATCATGGCATGATATTTTGACAACCAATCCATACCAATTATGACGTTGAAACTACCAAGTTATATGGGCATTAGGTTGATGTTGAATGGGTGATTTAGTAAATTCTCTAATGGCGAGCAAATTTGATAGCGAATTGTCCTAGGGAAACTAATGATGCGTCTTGGCTTTTGAGACAGGATTTAATGTAAGATATTGTCGACTTTCAACACTGAGATGGCGTAAGGGTCTTTTTAGTTGCTATGATTACTAACATTAGTTTTTCTAATGTGTGTCCAAACACGTTTATATGAATACGAAACAAAGCCTTGATATAAAATAATAAATTAGTTGCTGACAAAAGTTTTTATGGTGACTATTCTTAGCATGGCATGGTCCTTCCTAAATTATACATAGGTGATCAGGTTATGTATATTTGAGGGCTAACGATGCGATGCTTATTTTCGTCAAAATTATGTTATGCATAAATAAGTATCAAAGAGTTTTATAAGATGCCAAAATAATTCCACGAAAGGTGGATGTATTGTTGGTTGATAGAATGAAAATAAAATGGGTTTGCGAGAAATTCGAAATGAGGTTTAAATTGACGATAGCTAAATGACTTTAAGGGAGATGACCATAAAGTAATTTTTTTGTTGAAAACGGTTCAAAGGTAAGGACAAGGAAAATTCAAAAAACAGTTTTTAGACGTAGCTTTTGAGAAAGTTTGCAAAAAGTATACAATGATGTCAAGAAGCTACTACATAAGAAGATGGTGAGGGAATAGAAAAAAAAATAATGGTAGTAACCATTGTTTAAAAGTTAACGACCGAACTAGTCTTTGTTTATAAAGTATTATTTGAGTAGTTACAAGTGAGATGTGTAAATTTGTTAGAACAACACACAAGTGAAATAATTATAAATTGTTGGCAAAAGTTTTATAATGTGAATGGCGTAAAAATTTTATTTTTATTTATAATTTTTTTTTTATTTAATTTATATTTTTTCCATGGTAATTACCCAAATAAGGTTAATAGGGTAACAGTAAAATGGTTTATGTGGATGGTAAGGACATAGATTAAGATAAGGTGTATCTTATTAGATGATAGTAAAATAGTCTATTACAACAGTAAAATAGTTTTCAAAAGTGATAGTAAAATAATTAAAAAATGCGTATTTATCATCCCGATAGTGAACTTAGATTTATTTAATTATGTAAAGACAGATACTAACAAATAGTGGAACTTGTTTACAAAGGCGAACTGTGAATATTTTATAGAACTTTAGTTATATCGACGATGGTCAAAACATTTTTTGCCAATCATGAGTAAAATGGTAAATAAAAATGATAGTTTATTAATCGATAACCGGTAGTTTGTTAAATGGCATCGGCTTTGTTCATGTGACGACACTAAAATCGTTTATGAGAAGATAACAAAATAGTTTACAAAGGAATCACGTGACATTTCATAATGTAATTGTAAAGAGTATATGTTGTGATAACAAATTGTTTACGAATCTAAAACAAAATAGTTTTTTTTTTTTAATTTGCCCATGAAACAGTTTATAAGAGACAACGAAAAGTTTATGTGAACATAGATACTTTCATAAAATCATAATGTTTTTTGTAAGCGTTTGCATGATAATAGAGAGTTGAATAATAAAATAGACCGAAGTGTTTCATAATACCATAATTCGATAGATAATTGGGTTCATTGTTTCTTCCCACCAAAAGACTACATGTTTTCTTAATACTAAAAATCTCCAATACAAGCTAGTATATAAATCATGAAGCAGGATATCTATGAGTGTCGTCCGAGTTGACTGGTCACGAGCTCCTTGAGTTTCCTAAAGTCCTCTCGGTGCTGACGCTAGGACTCTTGAACCGCAGCCAACGGCTGCTCAAATCTTAACACAACCTGTCTCCTCAGTTTACGAGTAATCTTCTCGATGGCCTCTGTATCTTAGTCCTAGCACAAGGACATATTTCTGCCTCAGCAATGTCTG
Source organism: Tanacetum coccineum (assembly GCA_026074375.1). Lineage (NCBI taxonomy): Eukaryota > Viridiplantae > Streptophyta > Magnoliopsida > Asterales > Asteraceae > Tanacetum > Tanacetum coccineum. The sequence goes on along the minus strand of BQNB010059713.1, from coordinate 15,456 downwards.
CCCTAAATCTCAGAGCCGTCAGCTCCTCCTGTATGGGCATTCCTAATAAATGCTCTTGTATGCCTCGTATAGCCTCCCCGTGTTGGGCTTGTGTCCCCATAATGGCCGCTGCAGGAAAAGCAACTGCACGATCGCGGCTCTTGGTGAATGACCATCTATAACCCGGATAACGAACCGGTCCCCAAGATTGTCCTCAAGAAAGACGGGAATAAAGGATGCAGTCATAAACTGCACAGCCACGAGTTTATAAAAATCTCTTTAGAATTTAATATATGAAACCATCAGGAATCGCATTATGAAAGTTACACACGATGTACGATGATTGCTGGTGAATGAACTAATCACACATGGGCAGTGATGAAAATGCGACAAAGGCGCAAAGGAATGCATCATGGTATGAATGACGATGTATGAATGATTAGGTGGTATATAACATATAAGATAGATAAATGCATTAGGACCTACGAGTATTACAGCATACCTTGTCTTAAAGAATTTTCTAGTAATTATATAATACTCCTATATAAATAAAGTGTAAAAAAAACGCAAGGCAGTGTAAGTAGATAATATATACATCCATATATATATATAAAAGAACCAATACTAATATACTTACACATATTATTAACATGTATAAATATCATGAAATCATATAGCATAAAACCAACAAGTGCAAACTCAATTAGAGTATTATGTCTTCGTGAAAAACTTTCGTATCGATGCGGTGTTGAAAATGTTTATAGTCCAAGTAAAAACATTGACCTGGTTCTCTATAAACTAGGCTTCTTGATGCCATCTGTACACCCCCCAAAATGGGCGCAGCGTAATATGGTTTGGCGAGTGTTTTACTTCATAGATCTATAAGCACGGATAAGAGAACGAACCTCTATATGAGATCATATAAAAATTGATACATTGATTAAATAGACTTTGTTTTGTTACAATAGTCGACAAGCTTAAATAGTTCATCCCGTAAAAGTAAAGATTTTTAAGACATAACAAATATACCCAAAATGTAATGCATCCAAATCTTTATAGTAATGAATCCAAAATGAAGACCACCAATGTATCATTGTTTCCCGTACCTTATTGACCTGAGAAAAACATGCTTTAAAATGTCAACATAAAGTTGGTGAATTCACAGGTTTAGTAAATGTATAAAATAGGACCACAAGATATCCAAAGTAAGACATGTAACACCATTACAATAACTTAAAATTAATTACGAGTGCACTAAGTGTCATGACACCGAAGCTCGACATAAATGTATGCAATTTAATGCAACTAAGATAAATGTGCCCATTAATGTTCAACCCCGCAACAAATCCAAATTTGTTTCCGACATGTTATACGTTCGTTGTTTCACAGTACCTGTTCCGAAACTGATGAAGCGCTACTCCACCCGAACGGGGATGTCAATCCCCAAATAGATCTATCATAACATTTCGCGCGTCGCTAACTAGCATTGACCGTTCATGATAGTGGGGCAATAGTGTGTTTTCGCTACTTAGGCCAACTCGTATATGTTTAAAAAAGGAGTACTTGTGTCCAAATGTAAAATGATGCATGTTTCTCACCCTAAAGTTGTAAAACAATGTAATTGTATAAAAGCGGGGCTATGAACTCACCGTAAGTGAATGATTGATTATCTAAATCAAGTAAGCGAATCGCCTCGGTAATTTGAATGCAACCTAATTAATTATAGGTCGTATGAGTATAATGTATTTCATATAATTAAAACATCACATGCCGTATAGTTACACCACCACCTAATAGTTTTTATTAATTCTTTAAAAGTTAAAACAATAATTAACTCGTACTTTGTTAATTAAAAAGTATATGTACTTGTACCCGTAAAGAAAATCTTATTTTTATTTACTAATGCATCATTTGTAAAAATCTATGATTTAATAATGATATTTCATTATTAAATTAATTGTTTTATAAAAGATTGTATAAAAATAAAAGTAATACGCGCGATTTTTAAAACCTCATATCTTTATCGTTTCGACCACTTCCGGTTTTTTTTGTTATACGTTTTTCTTATGTCCACGACTCCCTCCGTATTAAAATCACTTATCAAAACATCATATTTATAAAGGTTACCCTCTGATGAACATAACTTTTATAACAGTTCTTTACAGTTTATAAAACTATTTTTATACAATTAATTATACATAACTTGTTTAAATCATAACTCGTTCATTATAGTTCCGTTTCTCGAGATCCTTATGTCCTTGGATTAGTATTAAGAAAATTTATCAAAATATTATATTTATAAAATTTAAATCCCTGATGAACAGTAGTATTTACTGTTCATAACAGTTTATAAAAATTGTTTTCATAGAATGAATTATATATAACTTGTTTAAATCGTAACTTGCTCGTTATAATTCCGTTTTTCGAGTTCTTTATGTCCGTGAGTTTGTATTAAGAAAATTTATCAAACTATTAGATTTATGGGATTTTTAGTTACTGTTCATCACAGTTTATAAAATTGTTTTTATAAAATTAATTAGATATAACTTGTAAAATCCGTAACTTGTTCGTTAATAAATCCGTTATTTTAGGGGAGTTCCTTACATGAACACTGTTCCTTGTAAAGAGCACATATTATAAAATATAAAACATAGGGTTTATGGTTCGAATCCAACAGTAGGTATTAAAATAAAATTAGGGTTTTCAATTTATAAAGTTAGTTTGTATTTATTTTTACTTAAAGACCTTGCATCATAATTTCACCAAGTGTTGTACCGTATATCTTACATGTATTTAGTCCTCTAAATGTTCATGTCATTTGTCCATATGAAATCATCAAATACTTTATATAACTTAAAAATGAATCTAGGTGGTGATTAACTTATACAACAAGTATGTACACAATAGAAAATGAATGATTGAACATGGAATACTTTAAATAGACCTTATAGAAGAAAATATGATGATCAACACAAGATGTAAACCCTAATCAAGCCTTCAAAATCAAAACCCTAATCAAGAAAACCCTAGATAAGTTTTCTTGATAATTCCTTGTTAAACCCGAATCCAAGCTTGCCAACACCTTGAGTAACCTTAGGTAACATTGGAATGAACACTTGAATGCTTGGAATACCTTGGATGCAAAAATTAAATGGAACCCTAATACACAATATGTATGCCGTGGGTTTGGAGCTTCTTTTGGGAGAGAAAGATATGTTTTTCTTGCAAATGGAAAGAGTAGAAGCTAGTTACATATGACTTCCCTTTTATAGCATCTTGGAAACCATTAAACAACCTTAAATGAAACCATGGGGACTAATGGTGGTTTAAAGGACAAGGTGTAAGAGCTCTCCTCCTCCCTAGGAGGAGGGTACTCTTTGACAAGCCAATTACTTGATAAATGTGCTTAAGGTACATTAGTGTAAGAATTAACATGTGTAGAAAGGAAGTTAGTGGGGATTTTGCATTTCTTTCTTATGTAAACCTTTAGGTCCGGTTTATATGAGTTATAGGTAAACAAAATAAGTTAATTTTGAGTATTGGGTATAAAAGTGGGTATTTGTTTGAGTGTAGATGGGTAAGGGTGCTTCCGGGTACGACCGAATGTAATTTATTGCGAAACGTAAGCGTTTTACGTAACCAACGAAAATAAATTATGAAAAGTTATAAATTATACTCCTAATAATCATATAACACTTGCTTGATGTAAACTTTAATTTGTTTGATGTCCGTTTACATTGAACGTTGATTTTTAGTTTACGCGATTTAACTATAAGTTAATAATTAAAAGCGAACGCGTAAAACTCTAAAAATAAATAATGGAATTTACTAAAGTTGTAAATAACCTGAAAATGAGAAATGTTACATATTCAATAACGTATCGCTTTTTATTCTTATTGGAACACTATTATCCCAAATAACGGTTCGCATAAAAGCGCAACAAATAAAAATGCACAATTCACGACATTCTCGTTCAGTATATACCTTAATTATATTCCAAACGTATATATGAATAATTATCATATAATCATCTGACACTCTATGCGTACAACGCATGCATAAATGTAGCAATACATAACACTTTATGCATCCAACACATGCATAAATATATCCATACATAACCATTTATACATATAACACATACGTAAATATACCTATACATAACAATTTATTAATATACCTTTTTTTTCACATGTAACCAATGACAACGAGGAGTCTTAGCGTGCGTGTAGAAGCGTTATAGTTTAGATTTTCAAAAAGACTCGACCTAGTTCTCTATAAACTTAGGCTCTTGATACCACTCTTTAACACTCTCATCCAAAGGACTTTGGATTGCGCAGCGGAATTTAGCAATTGGGTGTCACTAAATAGCCATTTACTAAGATAATAGAAAATGACCCCTACTGAGACGTTTACAAACATGTGTTCCATTATTAATCAGAGTAAAAACGCGTTCAGGTCCCCACAGAATCGCAACCACAACCATTAAAACATTTGAAAAACTATTGTTTCAAAATAAAGACATTGTTTTAGAACAATTTAAGACATTGTTTTTGAAAGACAAGGAACACACAAGTAGTCTTTCACTAAATCCATCACACGCACGACACCTCCACGCCATCGTTGTCTTCATCCTCGGTTACCTAGGATAAAACATGTTTAAAATGCCAACAACAATATTAAGTGAAATTCATAGAGTTAAAAATAACCAATAAGTAATCATCTTTGAACACATAGTTAGTTCTCAAGAAAACAAAGCAATGAATGCAATGTATAACAACTTCTTTTCTTTCATGCAATAAGCTCATGACACCGAATGTTAACAATACATATGCCATTTAATATGTTAATTTGCCCCAAAACAAGGTATTATTGTCATATACCTATTACTTTCTAAATACAAAATATCCGTTTGACAGGGTGTTCACAAGGATTCAAACCCCGGACAGGGTTGTCAAACCCAATAGATCTATTTAATGCATTAGCGTTCACCTCATAAGGCGATTAACGGTTCATGAAATACGGGACTTTGACAATAGCTACTTATGCGGAAACAATCTCATAATCAGGTCCATCATAATCATATGTGTTCGATTTATAAAATAAACATGTATCCCCCTTGCGGGTTTAAAAACATTTAAAAGATATAAATGCGAGGCTATGAACTCACCTTAAGCAAAAGATCCAATTCAATCAAGTCAACAAGCGCAAATAGCTTCACGTCTTAACCGCGACCTATATAATACATATATAGCGGTACTTGACTAAAAGTAAAATAATTCATATAATACATACTTGCATTTATATATATCACTATTACGTACATACAATCATATACTATATTCTCCAAGTGCGACGCAAAACATTTCACTTTGACGCACTTAACAATATTACAACACTTTTCCATAAAGTTTCCATTTTTAGAAAGTTACCGAAAGTAAGGATAATATAATCCGAACTTCATAATTCGTTATCAATTAACTAACATTACAAACCCTTTGCTCATTATAGACTATATTCAAAAGTTTACGCAAGTTTGACTTTCAAAAGTCAAACTTTGTAGTTGACTTTTACACCAAAAATAACCAAACTTGACTCGGCCGTAAAACGTTCATTATTAAGAGTTACGTGACGATCCACCTAGCGAAACGTAGCTAAAGGCGAACACTATCACTTGACATTATCAAAAATAACTTTCAAAAATTTCTCGACTCGCTACGGGTAAGTCAAACTTTCTGGTCAAACTTGGTCAACCCAAAACCTATCAAAACGACATTTTTGACATAATCCGACTATCAAAACATGCTTAACTATCCTATTTAATCATACCAAAACCATCAAACTTTGGTTAATAACCAAATACACTTTCAATAATTTCCGCACTTGAATCTTATAGCAATAATCATATAACACGCAATATACACAAATTAACCAACACCTAAACATAAATGGAAGCTCACAATGCTTATAAGAAAATCAAACTATGGTTTCCCCCTTGCCTTTGAAATCGGACGAAACCCCAACACGAACAAACAAACCTTTTTCAATTAAACATCTTGCTAATAACAACAATCTAGCTCTTTTAAACACCCCCTTATACACGAAATATTCAAGAACAACCTAAAAATCTAACTTCTTCAAATCTTATTGCATGTAGGATTTTAATAGTGGGATTTGTAGCTCTTGAAACAAGGATTAATAATATGTAATTAGATCTTAATGCATGTCGGAGATTTGATCGAAAAGTGGTGGTGTTTGGGTGGCCGGTTCGAACAAGGGAGGAGAGGAAGGAGAGTGAAATTTTGTAAAGAGTTTAAGTGTGTGTATAAGTGTCCTATTTATAGAAAACAAGTTTGGCAATTTGGCAATTCTAGTCCTTCCATCCTTATGTCCTTTTAAAATTAGTACAAAGCATTTATTTTGTTAGTAAAATCGGCCATAGACTCGGGTCACACCACGTTAGTAAATATTTTAAATCCGTCCCACTAATTTTACTTTAAAACGTTTAAATAAAATGTTAAATCACGTAAAACACTACCTTTAAACACGGATTTTACAAAAACTCAGGAAAACGCCGTAAAATACAAAAATAACATAATCACACTCTCGGAGCGACAATATAAATTTTTCTGACTTTCTTAGACGCTAAAAACAAATATAAACTAAATTACGGCTTGAAATTACCCTATAAATGGAAATTTTCATCAAACCTTATAAAGCATAAACGACTATAATTAATTATGTATAAAAATAATTAGCATAGCTTAGGATAAACGTTGACCTGAAACTCGGGTTGTTACAGATACGGCGTATTCACGTTAATTGAATACGACGTATTTAACTTTCTTAACCAATACAACGTATTCTGTTCAACAGATCTATAAGACGTATTCAAATAAATTAAATACGGCGTATCGATCAATTGATATAACAGCATATACATATTCTCCGTATTTGATTTTCGTGCTTGATTTTCTGTATTTTTTTCTTCCGAGCAAATCCTACTGATATTTTTGCCTTTATTACAGATCGTGTTAATCACAATATATAGATTAAAGAGGCAATGACAGGAGTTATGACAGAGATAATCTTAAGGGAATGCATGGAAAAAGCTCAAGCGAAATCAAGTCTTGCTAAACTAAAGATCGACAATAATGTGAAAATTGAACTTAGCAAGGAGCACTTAAAGGAATTACGAAATAATTGTTATAGTGGAACGGAAGAAGAAGACGTTGTCGACCACATTGCTAAAGTTCTTGAAATAAGTAATTTAATTAAAACTCTTGATATGTGTGAAAACACATATCCTTTTTATATCAAAAATAACCCAAAAATGATAAAATTATGCTTTAAATGCTTGAATTTTGCTTGTTTTGTCTTTGTCATTGTGTAGGTACGGATAAAGCAAAAATCACAAAGAAACGATCAAAATGGACAAATACAGACACGAGAACGGAAGAGCACACAAGAAGCCAGGGATTCTACAGCAAAAGGACAAAAAGTCAAACCTTAGTCAACTATTGGTCAAACATAGCCAACACAAAAAGACAAAATCCCAAAAACACTTAACAAAACTTTTGTTAAGTTATTAAATAACAAGGACCATAATTGCAAAACCTTTATACAAAATCAGGGACCTATTCTGCCAATTTCAAAACCATTACACCACATGGATTTATATTGCAAATACACTTCACAAAGACAAGGACTAAACCTGCCAATTACTCAAACTTATCCCTTTACCTTTTCAGTTAAAAATAAGCGAGAAAAGTCGTTCTCTACTATTCACCTTCAAGCGTTTGTATATAGAACCTCCTACGCTTTGACCAACCTTTGTCTCAGTGTAACCTCGACCTCATATCCCCATTCGTTCCAAACGATATTCTGCAGCGATCTCAGAATCTAGACGTAAATTGGCTGTCTCGATCCAAAATGATCAAAATAGGAACACCATGTTCTACAAACAATCACTTTAATACAGATACGTGACTTCATCAGTTATCTGTCTTCTCGTCGATAGAAATGAGATGATTTGTTCAATCGATCGACAATGACCCAGCATCGTCTCAATACCCAACTTGACGTCTTTGGAAGTCCCAAATGAAATCCATATGTTCCCATTTCCAAACAGAATCTCAATGTTGTGTGCCAGGCAAACCCAAATGGTTTTTGATGCTCATCTTTAACCTTCGCACAAGTCAAACACTTGCTAACATATGTGGCAATATCATCTTTGTTATCACGATTCACCCTTATAACACGAGATCCGAAGGCTTGGTAAAATGGAAAAGAAAAGTAGCCATTGAATTAGAGAGAAAAGATAAGAGATGGGAAGTTGTGTGTGTTGTTGAGAGAAAACACACACACACACACTTTTACAAAAGTGAGCTTCACCCCTCCATGGAAGTATGGAGGGGGTATTTATAGTCCAAGTGACACACAACTATCGTAGCTTGTCATTATTAGTCCCTATGTGTCACACTATAAATAAACTAATGTAATTCCGTGTTTGTCACCATATTTTAAGGCTAACAATCTTCCCCCAATATGTGGACATATACGGAATTACTTACAATGTTCCTAACAAGTACAAATACAATTAAATAAAGTCTTCCAAAGCGCTTCTAAAGCTGAAGTTGTCTTGTGAGTTCTCTTGGTCTTGAAACTTGTATTCCAGCTTGGATCTTCATTGTCTTTACTTGTTCTGGAACCATTGTAGTATGCATGAGTTGGATTAACTTCCCCCCAATTCATGCAGCATGTCTTGAAAAGCTTTCTTCATAGACTCCTTTTTGGCGAAGTTTCTGAATCAGCTTCCCCCCAAACCAACATCCCTATCTTAAGCAGATTCTGAAACTTTGATGTAATGTAGCTTGAACAATCTTCTACTTGTCATCAAAGTGCACAGCGGAATTTTGTAGAAGTCAAACCACACCAACGACCACTGCTTCTTGTCATCAGGGCTTGGTGAATATTCGTTCAGGGGTGCATGCGAGAAATCAGCAACTGTTCTTCTCACGTTTGCATAATACTTCATAAACCATACTAAACATTTTAGGGCTAACAAACTTCCCCCTGGAAGTTGACATGGTAACATCAAGGTCAATTAAATCCCAGATGTACACATTTTCCCCCATGATGGTTGCGAACTCTCGGAAGCATCATTGTCGTGTACGCCCATATACTCGAGAAGTTCTTGTCTTAAGCACAAATCTTGAGATCCAAACAAAGCATTACTCTCTTGTCTTCAGAAACCGTAGAGGAGATGAAGCAAGAATCAAGAACACTTGGTATAATCAAGGTCTTGTGAATGAATGTCATCGAAGAACTTTGAAGATTTTGCTTAGACTGTGAAGTATCTTTGTCTTGGAATAGCACAAAAATACCCGTGAGAAGTGCTGATTACATCTCAACCTTTAAACTCTCTGGCTAACTTACCAACCTCGTATTCTGTCGGCTATTGTTGTGATCACTTGTGAAGTAAACCCGATATACCAAACTTGAAAATGAAGTGAAATCCCCTAAATTTGTTACTTAAGCTTGCACTGTTGTTGATTGAAGAACGGTGCCAGATTAAATCTATACGTACTCTATACCTTACCGCATAAGTATAAGAAGTACAACACCTCTTGAAATTATCCACATAAACTTCTGCGTGTGACACTGAGTACTACAACATAACTCCTTTAAGTGATAGTTATCCAGGTCTGCAACCAACCACCCCTGACTGCTGGTAACTAGATAATTCAAGTCTTAATCGTAACCTGTATACGTTCAAGCAAGTCATCAATCGATAGAAAATAGAAGAAAGTCTCGATGATGAAATAAGTAGACGCCTTCGTGAAATCCACTCAAATAAGGGATACCAAATCAACTTCGTAAACACTTGTCATCGTAATCCGAATCTCTAGCCGTTTGTCATTTATCGAATCTCTTCAGAATCGTTTTAGTGTTATGTATCATGTTTGTTGTTTGTTTGTTCAAGAATGTCGTTAACTAGAACAAATGGTATTTTGAATTGTCGTTAACGAATCCGCATTTGTCTAATTAAACTTGTCGTGACAGCATTTTTGTACCTGGCTTAATCCAAAAAAAAATTACTAGCTTATAAACTAATAAATTTCGGATTAATAACACCAATTCCAGCCCAACACTTTTACATTCGGTCCAGTTAGTCATTATACTTGGCAGCCAAAAACTCCAGCCCACATGTGGATAATACTCGGCCAACTATAATTTTAAGATAGGCCCATGTTGTGTAATGATCCAACAGCCAAATGCATACCCAGTCCACTCCTTCTTATACCTAATTGTACCTCACAACCCTAATTCCACGCACCCCATTTTATTAGGGCAAAGAAACCCTAATCGCACACATACTGTTACACGCAGCCATCACCCTCATCTCTCCTAAAAGAAAATAGCAGATCTCACTTTCATCATTATCATTGCTTTCTCTCCATACCGAACCCACAAGATGAATAACCAAACCAACCCTTTTGATTTACTAGTGAACGTCTTCAGTTGGTACAAACCCCATGAAGAATTGAATAGGCATAAGGCTTTCAAGATCCTATTCAAAGGGGTCTCGGGTAAGGTTTGTAATTTGTTATTTATGTGATTAAACGAAACAAAGGTAGGTTATAGCAGTTTTGTTATAAACCTTTTCTTTATGTTCGAATATCAAAGATGGTGCTTCCATTGCATTGATCGACGATGATATGATTCAAGTGTTTTGATCTTATAAAGATCTTATGGTTAATTTCACAACACGAATCAAAATCTGAGATCTTGATTTAATTTATGTTTGAGTTTTGATGTAGTAGATGATGGAGTTGAAGTTGTTGTAGTGTGACGATGGGTTTTAGGTTTAGAGTTGTTAGATTTATGGTGATTGGATTGATGGTTGTTGATGTTGTTGTTTATGTGGTTTAACTTTCGAGTATGTTATGGACTCAGTTGAGTTTGACCGGGTCAACTCGGTAAATACTGAGTTGACTCAGTTTGGCTGTGTGTAGCAAAACGCAACCAAGCAAATCGCAACCCTTTTTCTTGCTAGTCAAAACGTAACAGAAACAAAACGCAATCTTGATAGACAAAACGCATTGTTTCTAAAAATTTTGCAGCATGTCGTTTAGATGTGCAACGTAAAGGTCTTCAACTTGGGACAAATCGCAATGCTAAAACGCAGCTTAAAGCAAAACGCAATACCAAAACACAGACCCTTGAGACAAAACGCAGGTCACATCTATTTTTGTCATTTTGTCAAAATGCAACCAAGAAACCCAATAAGCATAAACCCAGATCTGTTTCATCTATAATCTTGTCTTGAAGCACAAGGAACATAGCAGAAACATAAACACAAAGCAACAAATAACTTACTCTTTTCATGAATATTTTAAAGAAATTATTAAACCACGATGAACAGTAAACACCATAACCATGTAATCAGTAACATGAATGTACAAAAACAAACAAACCTTGATACGACTTACACACCTATAGCCTGATACCAATTGTAGGTTTATAGAAATGACATACTAGAACATAGGATTTAAAATGACTAGATGTTGGTTAAAGTGAAATTAAATTGGATAGCTCATTATTATTGAGTTGAAAGGTTTAAAGAGAGGAAGAGTGTATGTGTCTGTAGTGGAGAAAACTCACACCACTCTACACTTTTACAAATGTGAGCTTCACCCCTCCATGGAAGTATGGAGGGGGTATTTTAATAGAGACATAGTGGCCACTATAACTATCGTTAACTAGTCATTATTAGTCCATATGTGAACCAAGCTAATAAATAACCATTGTAATTCCGTGTTTGTAACATATTTTAAGGCTCAACGGGTGGTAAGCTGGATACTCTATTCACCTAATTTGTCCCCAACGCTTACTGACTTTATAGCGATTTCTAAGGAATCTCGATGTAAAATGGCTTATTCTCGATCAGGAAATGATCAAAACTGGAACACCATGCTACCACACATTTTCTCCTTCAAGTAAAGTCGCGTGAGCTTTTCACAATGATTATTCGTTGTCTTCATGGTTTGGATATGAGTTGATTTTGGTCAGTTCGGTCGAACAATAACCAAATCGATATCTTACCCACTCGGCATTCTTGGAGATGTTCCCACTTACAAAATCCTATGATAGTTAATCTTTCCCACTTACAAAACTAGATTCTCAGGTTGTTGAGCAATAAGATGGTTTTTGATGCTCAGCTTTGACTCTTCGCAGCAGAGTCAAAACAATTACTTACATATGTGGCAATACAGTTTCTTAATTTTGACTTACTTACATATGTGGCAATATCAGCTTTCATATTTGGCCACCAGTACAATAATTTCAAATCTTGATACATCTTGTCCGATCCAGGATGGATGGAATACTTGGACTTATACGACTCATGCATAACCAAATCCCTCAATCCACCGAATTGCGGCAACCAAACACGATTTCCAAAACAACGCGTTCCATCAGGGCGAAACTCGAATACTTGCTTAATCAATCTCCCTAAATTCTCTGCCCTTACATTCTTCCTTTTCATCTCTTCCTTTTGAGCTTTGCGAATCTTCTTAGGTAGATCATTGTGAATAGTCATCATTAAAGCTCAAACACGTAATAGCTTATTCCTTTCCTTCCGAATTAAGGCGTCAGCCACAACATTCGCTTTTCCAGGATGATATATAATCTCACAATCATAATCACTCAACAACTCAATCTATCTCCGTTGTCTCAAGTTCAGCTCTTACTGATTCAAAGTATATTGTAGGCTCTTGTGATCAGTGAAAACCACACACTTTGTTCTATACAAATAATGTCTCCATAAACTAAGAGCGAAAACAACGGCTCCCAACTTCAAATCATGAGTAGTGTAATTCTCTTCATGGACTTTCAATTGTCTAGAAGCATACGCTATCACCTTCTCTCTTTGCATAAACACGGCTCCATAACCTTTAAGTAACGTATCGAAATAAACCATAAAATCTTTCGTTCCCTCAGGCAACGCTAAGATAGGTGCACTACACAACTTCTGCTTTAGTGTCTGAAAAGCTTCCTCTTCTTCTTTTTCCCACTTGTATTTCTTATCTTTCTGAGTCAACTTCATCAGTGGCTTAGAAATCAAAGAAAAACCTTCAATCAACCTCCGCTAGTAACCATCCAATCCAAGAAATTGCCTCACCTCCATTGGCGTCGTTGGTGCAACCCAATTCTTAATTGCTTCTATCTTGGCAAGATCAGCATGAACACCACTATGATCAATCACATGACCAAGAAATTGTATCGACTCTAGCTAAAAATCACACTTTAAAAACTTGGCGTACAATCTCTCTTTCTTAAGCAGCTCCAAAATAATCTTCAAATGCTTTCCATGCCCTTCTTCATCCTTGGAATAAACCAAAATATCATCGATGAACACTATGACGAACTTATCAAGATATGGCTTGCATACTCGGTTTATCAAGTCCATAAACACAGCAGGCGTATTTGTCAATCCAAACGGCATCACTTGGAACTCAAAGTGACCATACCAAGTTCTAAATGCTGTAATTAGAATGTCCTCTTCTCTAATGTGTAACTGGTGATACCCTGATCGCATATCGATCTTAGAATACACGCTCGAACCTTGCAGTTGGTCAAATAAATTATCGATTCTTCAAAGAGGATAACAATTCTTGACAGTCAACTTGTTCAACTCGCGGTAATCTATACACATTCTAAAATATCCATCTTTCTTCTTCACAAACAACACCGGTGCTCCTCACGGTGATGAACTCGGGCGAATAAATCCTTTCTCTAGCAGCTCTTGCAATTGTACTGACAACTCTCTCATCTCAGACGGTGTCAATCTATACGGTGCACGTGCAACAGGTGCAGCTCCCGGTACTAGGTCAATCTGAAACTCTACTTGCCTCGGCGGTGGTAGTCCTGGAAACTCCTCAGGAAACACCTCAGGTAAGTAATGAATTACATGCATGTCTTCTAATAGTTTCTCCTTCGATTTCTTCTCCGTTACGTGTGCCAAAAACAAATGGCAACCTCGCTCGACATACTTACGGGCTTTAATACAAGATATGACCTTTAGTCGAGACACGCCTTTGTCACTTTCGACTATCAACATCTTGTTTCCGTACAGTATACGAACAACTTTCTCGCTACAGACGATAACGGCATCTTGCTTGACAAGCCAATCCATACCAATTATGACGTCAAACATACCAAGCTCAATCGGCATAAAATCGATTTCAAAAATATGGTTCACTAAATTCAAAGTGCAACCTTTCAAAACAGTGTTCGTACTAACTACCCTTCCATCAACTCACTCTACCTCATAATTAGCTCCTATTTTAACCGGATCGATATTAAGCATGGAACTAAATCTAGTATCCACAAAACTCCTATCGAAACCCGAATCGAATAAAACAAAAGCATAACGGTTATTGAGCAGAAACGTACTGGTAACCACATTCAGACCCTTCGGCTCAGTATCCTTAATAGCATAAGCTCGACCACGTACTTCTCCAACTTCCTCTTGCTTAACCTTCCTTGGGCATCGATTCCTAGTATGACCTTGCTCACCACAATCATAACAAGTCGGAATGGCAGAGCATTTGCACTCGTGGCAACATTAGTACCTTGACTTGTGCCTAATCTTTCCACACTTGTGGCACCTGATCGTACATGGACCAACATGGCGAGTAAAACAACGCTCACACAAAGGAAGCTTTCCATCAGTAGGAGTGGTAACCATAGCTCGTGTGTTTCCTTGCCTTTGATTATTCTACAAAGTTTGACGTGAGTTATCCTTTTGATTGCCCTTACCACTACTATTTCCACTTTGAAAGCTCTCCCACTTTCGTTTCTTTCCTTCCAAAATTATTTCATCTCTAGCTTGCGATTCTGATCCATCAACTTATGAGCCATACGCACAACTTCGTTCAGGTTATCCGAGTAAAGAAGAAGTAACTTCACCCTTGATGTTATCAGTCAATCCTCGAATGTAAGCATCAACCTTCACTCTTTCTGGCTCAACCATTCTCGGACACACCAATGCAAGCTCATTAAATCTCTGAGTATAGGCCACTATGTTATATTCCTTAACCTTTAATTTCTATAATTCGTGCTCTATACATTGAATTTCTTCTATCGGACAAAACTCAGCAGTCATCAATTGCTTCATCTCAGTCCAAGGAATCTGGTTCACAATCTCCAAACCCATGGTTGCAATCTTAGAAATCCTCCAAGTCAAAGCAGGTCCTTGTTGAGTTACGGCAGCAAATCTTGCCCTCTGCACAATCACTGATCCTAAAAACACTCTCAGTTTTCTCGAACCATCTTAATACTTCAACAGCCCCTTTAGTATCACGAAAATCAGTAGGATTGCACTTCATAAATTCAGCAAAAGTGCACTCACGAGCAGAAGGTACGACATCCTCACCCCTAGTTAGTCTAGATCCCCTAGCATCATTTCTC
>BQNB010059712.1:2225-26504 GCA_026074375.1 Tanacetum coccineum | reverse complement strand
CATGTAATTCATAGTATATCTATGTAGGAACTAAGACTAATCCATAACACAACTAAATATAATACTATCAAATAGAGATATAGGAAGAAAATGAAATTCGGTGGAATGAATTTTGGTTGATAGAAAATAGAGAGAGAAAAGAGAAGGTGGTAGGAATTCAATTAACTAAAAATGAAAATCAACATTTTTTCCACATAAAGAGGTGGTATATACTACTTTCTACCTAGGAAAGCCTAAAGAGTTAGAAACCATGGTCGGGCTGCTTTTGATTGGCTTTATTGGCCAGATACATAACAATATTAGCTTAATGTAACAAGGTGAAACCCGACTAGTCTATTACATAACGTTACAATATTAAGACCGACACTAACTTTGATGACCGAATACATTCTTGTTTGACTTTAATAATTCTAAGTCTAACAACCTAACATGCCCGTTATAACTACTTTTACAAATAACGTTTGAGCAAATAGAGATAGTAGTAGTATGTTTCACACTTCAGAGCCAATATATATCTCAGGCTAATGAGTTGAAGACTAACCATTTTGTAAGATTCACTAATGATGAAAATTCATCCAGTGAAATCTTACTGTTTGGTCATTTCAGTATTCATACACTTTTGAATACATATGAATGTGGTCTCAACGAATAGTCAAATACCCATCCACTATGAGTACATCATATTTACTCTCAACAAATATAACCAATCTTTTATATTATTCTTGATTCAATCTTATTCTCATAATTCGACCGACTATGAAAATTTAGAATACTTGGAAAAATATTCATAGATATAAGCATGCAAATATGAAACACAATGTGTTAGGATTAGGGAGTGATAATCAGTGAACAAAGACCAGCAACAAACAACAACAATCAGAACATGGGCACAAAAATAACAAAGATCAAAATATCAGATGTTGTTTGGGAGCAAAAGCTGGTATTTCTATTATCAAAAGTGTGGTCTAATGAACAAAAGCCCTATGTGATATTACATATATATTAGAGACAAACCGACATACATATTGCTTAAGTCTAAAGTATCTTAATACTTAAGATACTACCAAAATTACCAAAATGCCCTTAGGACTAAAGTCAAACATCTAATAATCTCCACCTTGACTTTAGCTCCTAAGTAACGTCAAAAGTTTCAAATCAAATTCAAAATTCCAAACGCTAGAGAAACTATCCTAATTCAAACTAACGATCGATCCCCAAAACCAATCTGAAACAAAATTGATCCAAAACAAACGCCGATGACTTCAAAATGAACAATCAAATGTTAACCGACAAATCAAACTCGGTTAACCAAACAAAACAAATCGGCTCGAACGATCTTTAACAAAGACAATCAAATTCAGGAAACCAACTTCAAAAGTCCGACAAACAAAGATTCCAAATTTTCAAACTAACAAATTTCAAACGATCAAACAAATTCCAAACGACCCGATTATTACCAAGTCTTCAAACACCAAATCGATCTTCAAATTTCGAATACCCAAACGTCAACCATTTAGAACAAATCACATTCTGAGCCCGAGTAGCACGAGTTGTCTTTAGCAGTAGCCGCTACTACCAAAGCATTTTCCTTAAGTTTAGGACAATTAATCTTCCAATGACCGGTCTCTTTGCAATAGTTACAAATATCTCGAGGATTAGGACCTCAAGAACTTGACGATGCTCCACCATGATCTTTACCTTTTTTAAATCGATATCGACCCCTATCACGACTTGTGGTTAATAAACCCATGGATTGGCACTCTTTACCACCACTTCCTGAAGCTTGTTGACGAAGCTCTTTTGAATGCAAACTAGATCTAACATCTTCCAAAGTGATAGTGTCTTTACCGACAACAAACAAACTAACAAAACTTTCAAACGAAGGAGGCAACGACACAAGAAGAACAAGAGTTGCATCTTCATCTTCAATCTTCACTTCAACATTCTTCAAATCCATCAAGATTGAGTTCAAAGCATCAAGATGCTCTTTTAATGATGAACCTTCTTTCATTCGAAGCAAAAACAAAAGTTGTTTCAATAACAACTTATTAGTCAATTACTTTGTCATATAAAGCTTTTCTAACTTCTTCCACACACCGACAGCCATTTCTTCATCCGCAACCTCGTAAAGAACCTCATCCAATAAAGATAGCAAAATAGTAATATGCGCCTTTTCATCTTGTGAGTTATATTTTGCATTGGTCATATCAGCCAGTTTGGGACTGGCTAGAGGTGCCCAAATGCCTTGTTGTTTCAATAAGGCTCAAATTTTAATCCGCCATTGACTGAAATTACTTTTCCCATTAAACTTCTCAATACTAACAACTAATGACAATGATGTTTAAGAAGACATACTTATTCAAATAGGGTTTTACTACCTGATAACAAACAATCGCCTATTTGCTGCTAAGTAACAAATTCCAAAGTGTAAAACCCAACAAACGATCAAACAACAAAACCCAATCCTGATTACTCCCACAACAAATTCTAACAAATTCTGATTATCCTAATCCCAATTAACAAACACCTTCTATGTATCAAATAAGCAAGTTGAATCAATTGAACAATAACAAAAACAACAACAAACGTGATTCCGATTCCAAATTGATCGACAGCAACCACCAAACACAATCAAATTCAAATGATATCAAGATACTGAATCTTGAAATCAACCAGAAACTAACGTCAATCATAAACCCAAAACAAATTTCAGCTTGCTTCAAATCGATTGAACCCGCTCTGATACCAATTTGTTAGGATTAGGGAGTGATAATCAGTGGACAAAGACCAGCAACAAACAACAACAATCAGAACATGGGCACAAAAATAACAAAGATCAGAACATCAGATGTTGTTTGGGAGCAAAAGTTGGTATTTCTATTATCAAAAGTGTGGTCTAATGAATAAAAGCCCTATGTGCTATTACATATATATTAGAGACAAACCGACATACATATTGCTTAAGTCTAAAGTATCTTAATACTTAAGATACTACCAAAATTACCAAAATGCCCTTAGGACTAAAGTCAAACATCTAACACAATGAATATAGATAAACACGAACATACCCAGTATTTAATTATATTCATAAAAAACGATTATATAGTTCCATCATCCCAATTGTAAAGTTACAGATCAAAAATTGATTCATCCAAAATAAGCCTAAGTCTTGAGCATGCTGGCAGCGCTTGCATGGAGTCATCGGCTTTGTAAAGGGATGAGCTACGTTTTGATTTGTATGAATTTTGAGAATATTTATCTTGTTTTTTTTTCAACGACTTCACGTACATAGTAAAACTTACAAAGAATGTGTTGGCTTCCCTGTTTAACCCTAGGTTCATTAGCAATATATGATTGCACTTAAATCTTCATAGTGCATTTTCATAAGATTTTCATTGCAAGGAACAACTCATAGATCGAAAATAAATTTTCTAATCCATAAGACTTCCATTGCTTTGTTGCTTCTAAAGCTGCTATATATTCTGATTGTGTAGTTGACATGGCTATAGTGCTTTGTTCGGAGCTTTTCCATATGATGGCTCCACCATTAAGAGTGAAGACGTATCTAGGTTGTGATCGAGTATCGTTCTGATTAGTTTGAAAGTTGGTGTCCGTATAGCATCGCACAATGAGCTCTTCAATCAAACCTCCATACACATGAAGCATATCTTTTGCATGCCTAAAATACCTGAGTATGTTCTTGGCAGCAGTCCAGGGTGCCTCGCTTGGGTTTTTTCGATGCCTATATGTCATGCTTAAGGAAAAAGCAACATTAGGTCTAGTACATGTCATAGCATACATAATTGAACCAATAGCCGAAGCATATGGGGAACGGTTCTCGTCTCATCCATAGTGGCGAGACTTTGAGACTTGCTTAATCTCACACCATCCTCCATGGGTACAATTCCTTTCTTGGGATTCTCCACACGAAACCTTTTCTAGGACTTTGTTGATGTACGTACACTCTGACATAGGTCGATAAGTCATTTTGATATATTTCTAAAGATCCTGAATCCAAGGATAAACGTTGTATCTCCTAGATCCTTCATGGCGAAATATTTTCCTAGCCAAGATTAGTTTCTTGCATCATTGGAATGTTGTTTCCCATAATTAGTTTGTCGTCTAGACACAGGATCAAGAAAATGGTGTTGCTCCCACTAGCTTTTATGTATATACAAGGCTATCTCCATTTTGAATAAAACAAAACCCTTTGATTTTCTCGTCAACTATGAGATTCTAGGTTCTTCAAGCTTGCTTCAATCCATAAATGGATTTCAGTAACTTGCAAACCCTTTTAGGATACTTAGGATCTACAACCCTTCAGGTTTCACCATGTACACGTCCTCGCTTAGGTGTCCATAGAGGAAAGCGGTATTTACATCCATTTGCCATATCTCGTAGTCATAATATTCGGTTATGGCTATAAGTATTCTAACAGCCTTTATGCTTGAAACTAGCGAGAAGGTTTCATCACATTCAACACCTTGAGTTTGAGTGAATCTTTTTGCCACGAGGCGATATTTGAAAGTTCTTACATTTTCATCCATGTCGGTCTTCTTCTTGAAAATCTACTTGCATCCTACAGTCTTACTCTTTGGTGGTGGATTAACCGATTACTAGACTTGGTTATCATTCATGGAAGCCTCATGCCATTTGTTGGACTCAGGGTCCACCACAACTTCCTTGTAGTTTTTCAGTTCATTATGATCCCTTAGATCGCCTTCCTCATGAATAAGAACCATATTTGTCAAGTTCACAACAAACTCTACTGCATATGCGGAGTACAGGTTCAATGTTGTCTTGAGCAACAATTTGATACTCACACTCAGAGCATGGTTGGCTAGTTTCGCTTAAAGGCATAACATCTTTTGTTTCTTGAACTTGTTTAAGATCTACGAGGCTCCATTTCACATGAAATTGTTCTCTAGAAACTCAACATTTCGAGCCACAAACACTTTGTTTTCTTTTGGGTCATAGTGGTAGTATCCCATGTTTTCTCTAGGGTATCCTACGAAGATGCACTTTGAAGATACGAATTTCAGTTTGTTTGAGAGTCACGTCTAATGTAAGCCTCACAACCCCATACTCTCAAATAAGACAACTTGGGTGGTTTCTCATACCATGGTTCATATGGTGTCTTTTCAACTTTTTTTGTTAGAACTATGTTGAGAATGCGTGCTATAGTCTCCAAGGCATAACGCCAAAAGGACGGCGGTAGAGTGGCCAAACTTATATAGATCGAACCATGTCTAGATAGTTTGTATTTCTCCTTTCCGACACTCCATTATAATGAGGTGTATAGGGGGAGTGAATTGTGATACAATACCACAACTCGCTAGATGAGTTAGAAACTCTTGACTCATGTACTCGCCACCGTGATCTGATCGTAGTGCTTTGATGGTCTTTCCAAGTTGATTTTATACTTCCTTTAGAAATACTTTGAATGTCTCAAATACATGATGTTTATGTTTAAGAAGATAAACATAACCATATCTACTGTAATCATTAGTAAATGTTAAGAACTAGATTTGACCGTTTCTAGTCATTGTTCTAAATGTGTCACACACATAGGTGTGTATTGGCCAAAGAAGCACCCGGGACCTCTCATCCTTATGGTTGAAAGGTTTCTTTATCATCTGTCCACTCAAACAAGATTCACATACGTCAAAAGACTCAGAGCTTGTTGATTCTAAACTCCATCGGTTTGGAGCTTTTTAGTGCGCTTATTGTTTATGTGACAAAGACGACAATGCTATAGAAACGTTTTGTTTAAATCATTCTTGTGCAATTTAGCATCGCAGGTATAAGTTTAATTATTCATATCAGTTTCATGGATACCATTAACAACATTCACATAGAAATCTTATAAATAGACATTCCATTGTCAATAAAAGATAACACAAATCCATCGTCAGAAGGAAATTATTCCCCTGGTTATACTAGGTGGATAATGACATTGTTTTAACTAAAGAATAAGGCCGCTAGGTAATATAAGCTCCTAAGTGCCGAAAACTTCGACATTTTCTTTTGCTTCATTACCCACATAGAACACCATTACGATCCAATTTGTAGTGTAGTTTTTAAAATCATCAAAGTTTGTCTGGCCCCTCGATCATAACTTTCTGGCTCCGTTCTTGTCTTTAATATTTCTTAACACCACCTTCTTGAACATACAAAACCTCGTTGGGTTTTGTAGGAACATCCTTCTCGGCGATCACCAACATTGGATGCACCTCAGATATGGTCTTCTCCTACCCGTTCATGTTATAATTCATCACAAATGAATTATAACTCTTTGGAAGTGAGTTTAGAATAAAACCCACAGCCAAGTTCACAGGTAGGGGAGACCCACGCCTTTCGAGTTGGTGAGCATAGCTCTTCATCTTTAAGAACATGAGCTCTTACAAGTTTTCCCGCAGCCATCATGCATGCATGGAACATCTTGAGAGTATAAGCAAGTTCGGGATGTGCTTGACGTTGAAACATATTTCTCAGTTCATCAAACATATCATAGGCGGTGCGGTTTTCCATATCCTTCTAAGGTTAGGATACATGCTAGAACATAGCAATCTTTTCTTGCTCGGTGTTGAGCCTTCCATGCATTTTTGCACGCCTGCTGCAGCATTGTCCAAAGTTGGCCAAAAGTCACTTTTACCAACCAAATTTTCCTAACAGTTTGATCACCAACAAAAGAATCTTTGTAGCTCGGTTTCTCATTTGTGGTTTTAAGCAACTGTCGTGTGAGCGCCAATCGTGGAAATCACCCTCCGTGCTCGAGGGACATTGATATTATTTACCTCAAATTGTGTGTTTTCTTGCACTAAACTGTTCTGACCTTGCAGGTGGAAAGTCCGTGATAAAAATTGAAGCGGGTGAAAAAGCCCCGAAGCTTCATTATGTTCGGCCTACATGCTTTGAAGCAGGCAAACCCATAAATTTTTTGGCATGCGGAAGTAATTTGCTTCAGCCGAGACTAAGGTACATTTAGTTTGCATAGTACATCAAACAAATACTTAATTTGCTTACTAGACGAACTTCACAGGTTTTGCTATATGATTGTTAATCCATATTGAATGATGATCATATAACTGTATAATAATTGCAGGTTTTTAGTATCCTTCGCTGGCAAGTATATGAAAAACGAAGTGCGTGTTTCACCATTACACACCCAAAATGAGGCTTCTATAATAAACTCCGATCATCAGTTCCTGAGTATACGTGTTCCATATACTGAATTGGATGTTTTTGGTCCTGGTTTTATTGAGGTTGAAAATGAATCTGGTATATCCAATTTCATTCCAATTCTAGTTGCAGACGAAGAAGTATGTTCGGAGATTAAAATAATGCAGATGAAATATTATTCACGTTTGTATGCAAGAGATTCAGCGTCTACTACATCCGCAACTAAATCTTGTGAGGCTGCGGTTAACAAGTTCTCTGAATTGCTCGTAGATATCGCGTGGTTACTTAAACAGCCATTTGTAGAAGACATGGAATGTGCTATGATGTCATCACCGCTGCAAAGATTCAGTTTTGTACTTAATTTTCTTATGGAATATGAGTCCACCATAGTTTTGAGGAAAGTGTTAGACCTTGTAAAGACGAAAATGAATAAAAACGGTGGCATTATTGAAGCTGATAGTGAGTTCCAGCGGACTGTTAATTATGCTACAGAAGTTATAAATCAGCAGCTGGAGCGAAAATCAAACCTTGACTTGCTTCCAAGAGATCAGGTGCTTCTTTTCATTTCAACTATTAATCATTTTTGTACTGATAATTAACACATAAACTATTTATAAAATGGTATAGCAATGGACAGGAAAGTGTCTGCGAATCAACTCAACGATTAGGATTGTTGATAAAGAAACGGGTCAAATGGGTCGAAAGTGGCTCAAAGTGTATTTTTATTGCCTAAAACCTGAATCACTTCAAATGAAAAAAATTATATTATTACTGAAATAATACGATTTTGCTAATCATACTTGACACACTAATCACAGTCTTTTGACAAAATTGTTCCTAGTCAATCAAAACCAAACAAAATGTGTTCCTGTAAAATGAAATGATATAAATTTCTCAAAAATTGCAGGATATGGTACGAGCAGCGAGTATGCAAATTCCAGCTGCCGGACACAAAAGTGAACATGTAGCGCTCTTGAACGGTGATTGTGCTACGAGTGTGAGACCATTCAACGACCCACCAGAGAAACCATTCAACCGAATGTTTACATAAAATGCCATTAGATTATTTTTGTCTCACCGTCTGATTCTTAACAAGCCATTCATTATGTTTTGGTATTTATGCATTCATTTTCCACAATATATAATAAACATAACAAGCCATTCATCATGTTACATAAAAATTTAAAAAGTTTAACTGAGCATATAAAGATATGTAAATTTACAACAAAGTGAGCACGGCAGGAAATACTTGAAGCAGACGGTATGCATGCACAGAGGGGTCTCGAAGAGGTGTGCAATAGGTGCCGTCGCACATGGCCTCTTAAAAGAGATCACATTTTTATTAGTTTTGCATATAAATAAGTATAGCATTAAAGATGTATGAGCCGTGTAATTCAAGTTTATATACAATTTCTCTGTAATTTACAAGTGTAATAATTAAGGTCTCTTTATTGTTATTGCATACGGCCACTAAAAATCACGAGACGGCCCTGTGCATGCATGTAGGTACATGCCTTTTGAGCACCGTCGGTAGTATAAAATGTTCGTTTTTTTTAAGAAATGTAGATTTTAACACAAAGTGAATTCCCTTTTATCGTTATTTTTAAGCGCGGATATATCAAATGTCGAACATGACTAAAAAGTATGAACTCAAGATATTTTTTAGCAACTATTTAATGAAAGCAAAAGCTAGCTAGGATGGTCCTTTTCATGAAATACACACATCGTCACTTTATAGGAGAATAATAAAAAGTGCTGAAAATTACTCGTGCATAACAACATTGTTGGACGATGTCGATAAACTCGTGCAAAACAACATTGTTAATTATTCAATCATTAAACGTTCTGGGAGCAATATTCTATCGAGATCGATAGAATTGAATCAGATGTTCATTGCTTTTTTTTCGCTGATGGAAAAGTCTTTCGAGACCAATAAATATGTACATTATGTTCTTCTTAGGACTGAGTTATACCGTTGTCGCTTGATTATGTCTTGCTATTCTGCAGCCTTTTTGTCTTTGGACGAAGTTTCCATAATCGAACAACGAACAAGTTGAGCCCATTGTTTCAGTTTCGCCTTTACCTTTTGCGGATCATCACCTACATACATTCAAATCACAGATATACGGGTTTAGATGTTTGCTTTGATACATATAGGGTCGAAATACTTCAATCTGAAAGTAATCTCTACATGATTCAGAAAATATATCAGATTGTTCGATTATTACCACTCACGCACCGAATTTCTAACAGTTTGAAGTGTTTGAAAAGACATAACTAAGCATTATTGTCAAATATTTAAAACCATTATCATATATCTACAAAAATAGGGAGTACTATAGAAGAAAGAAAAAATGGTTTACTTGGATCAACAATAGACGTATTAGCAACGTTTGAAGAAGAAGAACTCGAAGACGAATCAGTACTTATCGACGACGAAGACCTTGACAACATTCTACCTGCACAATTATTATACCCTCGTTTAACCGCAGCATACAGCTCGAGTGCAGGAAAAGCATGCGTAAGCTTCGGGTCCATATCATCCAACTTATCAAAACCAAACCCTAAATCAAAACAAGCTTTCAACTCCTTAACATCATCATCAGTGACGTCACTCTTGCTACGACAAAGGTCTTTAATGTTGTCGTTGAGACGATGTCGTTGTTTCGTCTTAAGTTTCTGCCACTCGAGATCACGGTTTATGTCGGCTGACCATAATCTTTGTTTTGATAAAATGTGTTTTGACTCAGCCATATTACACACACTAAAAAAACATTTGAAACACACATAGATATGTCAGGACGAGGTGGTTTTTATACGAGGTTATTAAGTTGACCATTTTTTAAGTTTTTAAATTTGGTAATTTAAATGATTTGGATTTTCTTGAATCTATAATAGAAGGTAAAGAATTTAGTCATTAATTGTATGTTTAATTCCTAGTTTATAAATTTCCAAACTTAGGTTAATATTGTTTGAATGTAGAAATTAATTGATCGACGTGATATATATGTCATTTTTATATGAGTTTATTAAGTTAAATATCTGACGTGACATTACGTTGTCTACAAATTTTTAATGTTTTGAATTGGTGATTTAGTAGATTTAGATTTTCTTGAATCTCTAATAGATGGTAACGAATTTAGTCATTAATTATATGTTTTATTACTACTTTATGAATTTCCAAACTTAAGTTAATATTATTTGAATGTAAAAATTAATAGATCGACATGATATATATGCCATTTTTATATGAGTTTATTGTGGCGTTACGTTGTCTACAATTTTTAAAGGTTTTGAATTGTTGATTTAAAATCTTAAACAATATTAATGGATAAGATTAAACCAAAAATTATTTTAAACCTTTTCTTTTCAAATCTTAATATCTCTCAAACCCGTTAATCGTCAAGCGAAAAAAACATTTATACCCTCACGATGAGCATTTGAATTATGTTTTATAGATATCCACTTTGATATACTTTCGGCAAAAAAAAAATTCAAGTTTTTTTCATTTTTTTCACGTTTTTTTCACATTTTTTTCACGTTTTTTTCATATTTTTTTCACGGTTTTTTCACTTTTTTCCACGTTTTTTTTTTCACGTTTTCTCACTTTGTTATCTTACTTTCGACAAAAAAAAAAATTCGTTTTTTTTCACATTTCTTTTTAGACTTTTATCTCTTGTACTTTGCATGAGAAATCAATATATGTTATTTAGATTTATTGTTACATCATCTTGATGTTTAGTGTTAAATCATATATGATATGTGTTTATGTCCATGTTATGATATTAGTGTGTTAATTTCTTATAGTGATTGCGTTGTCTACAATTTTTTTAGATTTTGAATTGGTGTTTTAAATGATTTGGATTTTCTTGAATCTATAATAGAAGGTAACGAATTTAGTCATTAATTATATGTTTAATTCCTACTTTATGAATTTCCAAACTTAGGATAATATGGTTTGAATGATTTAGATTTTATTGAATTAATAATAGAAGGTAATGAATTTAGTCATTAATTATATGTTTAATTCATACTTTATGAATTTCCAAACATAGGTTAATATTGTTTGAATGATTTGGATTTTCTTGAATCTAAAATATAAGGTAACGAATTTAGTCATAAGTATATGTTTAATTCCTACTTTATAAATTTCCAAACTTAAGTTAATATTGTTTAAATAATTTGTATTTTCTTGAATCTATAATAGAAGGTAAATAATTTAGTCATTAATTATTTGTTAAATTCCTACTTTATTAATTTCTAAACTTAGGTTAATATTGTTTGAATGTAGAAATTAATTGATCGACATGATTTACATGCCATTTTTATATGAGTTTAATGAGTTGAATATCTGACGTGGCATTGCCTTGTCTACATTTTTTTAAGATTTTGAATTGGTAATTTAAATGATTTGGATTTTCTTGAATCTATAATAGAAGGTAACAAATTTAGTCATTAATTATATGTTCAATTTCTACTTTATAAATTTCTAAACATAGGTTAATATTGTTTGAATGATTTGGATTTTCTTGAATTTATAATAGAAGGTAAGTAATTTAGTCATTAATTATATGTTTAATTCCTACTTTATGAATTTTCAAACTTAGGTTAATAATGTTTGAATGAAGAAATTAATTGATCGACATGATATATATGCCATTTTTATATGAGTTTATTGAGTTGAATATCTGACGTGGCATTGCGTTAACTAGAATCTTTTAAAATTTTAAATTGGTGATTTAAATGATTTAGATTTTCTTGAATCTATAATAGAAGGTAACGAATTTAATCATTAATTATATGTTTAATTCCCACTTTATGAATTTCCAAACTTGGAATAATATTGTTTCAATGATTTAGATTTTATTGAATCTATAATAAAAGGTAATGAATTTAGTCATTAATTATATTTTTAATTCCTACTTTATAAATTTCCAAACAGAGGTTAATATTGTTTGAATGATTTCGATTTTCTTGAATCTAAAATATATGGTAACGAATTTAGCCAGAATTATATGTTTAATTCCTACTTTATGAATTTCCAAACTTAAGTTAATATAGTTTAAAATATTTGAATTTTCTTAAATCTATAATAAAATGTAACGAATTTAGTCATTAATTATATGTTAAATTTCAACTTTATTAATTTCAAAACTCAGGTTAATATTGTTTGAATGTAGAAATTAATTGATCGACATGATATATATGCCATTTTTATATGGGTTTATTGAGTTGAATATCTGACGTGGCATTGTGTTGTCTACAATTTTTAAGGTTTTGAATTGGTGATTTAAATAATTTGGATTTTCTTAAATCTATAATAAAAGGTAACAAATTTAGTAATTAATTATATGTTTAATTTCTACTTTATAAATTTCTAAACATAGGTTAATATTGTTTGAATGATTTGGATTTTCTTGAATCTATAATAGAAGGTAACGAATTTAATCATTAATTATATGTTTAATTCCTACTTTATGAATTTCCAAACATAGGTTAATATTGTTTGAATGTAGAAAATAATTGATTGACATGATATATATGCCATTTTTATATGATTTTATTGTGTTGAATATCTGACGTGGCATTGCATTGTCTACAGTTGTTTTAGATTTTGAATTGGTGTTTTAAATGATTTAGATTTTATTGAATCTATAATAGAAAGTAATGAATTTAGCCATTAATTATATGTTTAATTCCTATTTTATGAATTTCCAAACATAGGTTAATATTGTTTGGATGATTTGGATTTTCTTGAATCTATAATATAAGGTAATGAATTTAGCCATAATTATATGTTTAATTCCTACTTTATGAATTTTCAAACTTAAGTTAATATTGTTTAAATGATTTGAATTTTCTTGAATTTATACTCCTTATAAAGGAGATTTACCCAAATGTTGAAACTAAAAAACTAGAAATCTAGAAAAGTTGAGAACACTAATTTAGGCAATGTTGAAACACTAATACACATTATTTAGGCAATGTTGAAACACTAATACACATTGAAAATACACATTACTACACGAAATTAATATTAATACACGGAAGAAATTAATTTAGGCAATGTTTTAACACAAACGAAATTAATACACAGAAGAAATTAATTTAGGCAATGTTGAAATACGAAATTAATAAACAAACAAAATTAATTTAGGCAATGTTGAAATATTTAAATGGAAACTTACTCTATATACAATCTCGTATTAATACACAAACGAAATTAATTGAATTCTATATACAAAACGTCACATTCTAATGGAAACTTACTCTATATACAATCTCACATTAAAAACTAATTTGGCAATGTTGAAAAACACGGTTTGCACTCCCCTATCTTTGGCAATGCTGTAACACTTTGGCTGGATGTAAATTCTTGAATTCAAGTTTTTGCATTTCAAATTTTGATTTTGAATCAACCTAATGCTGATTTCGAGCCCTATATAAGCAACCCATGAAGCCATGCTCAAAACCTGCTCGCACAACAAGCAAAAGAAGCAGAATGCTGTTATGTCTAATTATCTAGAAATTCATGATTTGGAGGTTCGGTTTGTTTACTATCATGTGTAATCATCTCGTTTAGTTTTGTTTACTTTGTCCTAATATTGTGGTTGTAATATACAGGTTGCTCCACATCCTAATATTTTCTTCAACCCAAAGTTAATTAACTGGAATTAGGATGACGTTATTGTCATCCCAAGTGATGATGATGAAGCTGATGACCAAGACGAAATTCAAGAACCCGTTGAATGAAAAGGTTGGATGAAAAGGTTAAGAAGGATTAAATGAGTTAATGTTTGAACTTGTGTTTGTTATTTGTTGGTCTGATCCATTTGGACACTTTTGTTTCTGTTTCATATTGTTTTGTTCGATAACTTGACGTGGTTAGTCCAAGCAAATATTCTATTTTTCTGTTTGTGTTGCGTTTGATCGAATATGAAAACCTTTGTTTAGCTGCCTACATACTTATTTCCCTGATAAAGTACATTTGATTTTGGTTTTGCTAAGGACTTTTATACAAACTTGATTTGAAACATCTTTGAATAAATTTCTGCAAATATATAAAATTCATTTACCAACCATAGGATGTTAATTGAGATGACCATATTTTAGATTTTTATAGCAACTACCCAAGAAATGAACAATTTAGGAGGTTGATAAGATGCTCGCTCGGTTTTTGTTAGTGTTATCTTTTTAAGATCTATCGACGTGCAAATGTATTGACAAAAATAAAATCGTGAAACCGCATCTTGCTGAATGTTCTTGATCGCTGACATGCGTACTTGAGCAGAAAAATGAAAAGATTCCAAGACTCTTTAGATCATCCAGAGGTTAAGTATTTAGAATCATGTCCTTCCTTTCGAAACATGATGCTTATATCATACCAATTCTTGGTGGCAATTCTTGATTATTACATGTGTTTTCTATTGATAAGTGTATGGTTGAAATATCTCTATATTCTAATGCATAGTTTGATTTTAAATCCAAGTACGTACATGCAGTAATACCACTTTTTATGTTTCTACCTTTTTAGGTATAAAATTCCATAATTGCCTTTAATATGAACTTTAAAAATGCACAAATGATCAATGTATCATTCATTGACATGAATGTGTAGTGATCAAACAGAATGAATCATGCTTGAAGAATAAGGTCGTCCTTGATTTGGACTCAATTCGTTAGCAAAACCTGCAACATGTATTGGAGGGATCATTGAATATATAATATTGGAGACAAGTTTATAAATATTAAGCAAATCAAAAGTGAATCACAAA
This sequence comes from Tanacetum coccineum, assembly GCA_026074375.1. Lineage (NCBI taxonomy): Eukaryota > Viridiplantae > Streptophyta > Magnoliopsida > Asterales > Asteraceae > Tanacetum > Tanacetum coccineum. The sequence goes on along the minus strand of BQNB010059712.1, from coordinate 11,547 downwards.
CATTAAAGAAATAAGGAACATGCAATGTAATCCCAAAATTAAGCCATGTAAAAAGAGCAAAACTATTGAATTTTGCAACATTGTAGTTGTACTTGAAATAATTAGAAACAATAACGTGTAATTAACTTTATACGTAATTAAAAAAATGTCTTGGAGTTATACAAGTAATACCATCTTCATCATTAAAATAAAGATCACTCCTTACTGATGATTCTGATATTACTATTGTCAGACATGTAATACCATCAACTGTGGCATGAATTTGTTAGACATTGAGGAGTCAAGAAAGTATGAGTATGTTGGTTAGAAGCTTCAAAAGATAAATCAAGATGGATTCACGGTAAAGAATGATGATATGAAAAGATCTCAAAGGCAAAGGAAAAAAGGATAATGGAAAGATCAAGATCAAGATCACTAGAGCATGATTGGAACGAAACCACTATTACACAACAAGACTCAAGACAAACAAGCATTAAAGTTCAAAGTTCAAAGTCACAAGAGAGATCTCAATGATCATCCTTTAGGGGGAGATTGTTACGAATAAGAAAATGATGATCATTAATGCAATCAAAGAGAGATCTCAATGATCGTCCCTTGGGGGAAGATTGTTAGGATTGATAAAAGTGACGATCTTATTGAGATAAAAGTCTTGTAATAAATAGAGAAATAATATTGTGTAATAGGTTAGGTGAAAGGTTCGTGACTAAAATAAAGTCACGAGACCCGATAAATAGTTAAAGTCTAAAAGAGAAGAGCTTCATGCTCATTCTTGTAAATGGGTATAAATACCCCTCCACCACCTCATTTGTGAGGTGTGTCTTGTGTGTGTTTTCCAAGTATCTTCTAATCTCATTTTATCTTTTCTCTAATCCTCCTCTTCCCTCTTTCTCTCTCTACTTTTTAATCTTTCTCTCTCTAGACTAAACACTATATTGCTTATTGATCCTAAATTCAAGACCTCACAAGTGGTATCAGAGCTGCAGGAGCGATTTAGTGTTGTTTAGGGAGCTTATTCAGTCAGCTTATTACGTCAGCTTATTCCAGCAGCTTATTTCGAGCTTATTTGAGCATATTCGGTTCTGATAAGTCATTTTCAGTTGCTAATTTCGTCATTTTGTGCTTATTTCGAGCTTATTCAGTCCTTATTATCTGTTGTGCTTATTCTGGATTTTTCATGTGCTTATTCAGTTTTTAGAGCTTATTTTGTGCTTATTTTGCTAATCTCGGTTTTATCGAGTTTGAATGCTTACGGTTTTATCGTAAGTGTAATGGCAACATTCGTACAAAATTAGCTTATTCGTGCTTATTGTTGATATCAAACAGTTTTTAAGTCATTCTCGGAAGTTTGTTACAAAAACGTTGACTGGTCAAACTGGGTTCTATAACTGCTTTTTATCAAAATTTGACTTTCAAATTCGAAAGTTTGACTTTTGGTCAAACTGGACAAATTATGAAGTTTCAAAAACGTATTTTGAGTTTCAAGATCCATCAGATCTGTGTTTTAAATCAAGATTAAAATCAAGAAGAAATAAAAGATACAGTAGATCTCAGATTTTTTCTTGTGTGTATTTTTAAGATTCATAGATCTCAAAGATCTTTAACACAAAAGAAATTTCATCTCAGATCTAAACTCGGTTTAACAAAAGAAGAACATAAGACTTAATTTTGACAAAGAAAACAGATCTCAGATTCGTGTTCAAACTTAAGTCACTAATCTTAAAGATTTGAAATTTTTGAACACTTTTTCATCACAGATCTTGATCAAAACTCAGTCAAACTCGGAATCAAACTCGAAATCGATCTCGGAATCAAACTCGAAAACAAATTCGAACCACTAATTTTCAGAAATAGAGATCTCAGAAACCAAACCAAACTCGAAAACAAAAGATCTCAGATTTTTCAAAAATTATTTTTACCAAAAGATCTCAGATTTTTCTTGGGTCATGTTTCATTATAGACCATATAAGATCTTTCACACGAAATCTTCACAGATCCAAAACGCATCAACACTCATCTATCATCCAAGACTGTCATCAACACTCATTTCACAGATAAACTCATTTTTGAAACGAACCAATTGATTGATTCATTAGATCTTAGTGTTTCTCTTTTAATCTCACACACATCAGCACATATCTTAAGTCTAAAAATAATAATTAAAAAAACACTCATCGAAAAGGTAGAAACAAGGAAAGAACATAAAGATCTCTGATTTAATTTGTTTGGTATCCCATTTGAGATTTCTTGATCGTGAAAGATCCATTCAACACAAACAAATTCTTATCATCATTTGATCATGTTTTTTTTAGAAGATTAACTTCTGTTTGATTTTCGAAAATAAAGAATAGAATCATAACAAGGGTGTTAAGTTCAATCTTTCTTTCGGTATAAAAAAGTCAAAATAGAAAAGAAAAAAAACCCAACAACAACAATCTACCTGTATTGCGTTTCAATCTTTTGCTTGTATTGCGTTATGTTTGAACAAGATAAAAGATGTTTGATGTTTGAGAAAGATAAGCATCTGAGTTGTGTCGTGTGTTGATTGAAGTCTAAAAGAGGCGTGTGTATAACTGAGTATGTTTGAGATAGGGTTAGAGTGTGTTGAGTGAGAGTGTTTTATACTAGGAATTTTAGGGTTAGTCAAAAGTTTGGGCTGGCATCCATAATTAGTAAAAGTTTGGGCCGGTTATTTGCTTATCAAATATAAGGGGTGAATAATTTTGTATGTGGCTGATCACTTACACTTACTATTTTGAAAATCTTGGATATCATTTACGAAAATAAAGTTGTACCTTTTTGCTCAAATTGTGTAGTATTGTGATAAAGTTGTGTTGTGAGAATTTAAAATTTTTGTTATAATTTTTGGATCACGATTTTTGTTGCAAAAATATTTCTTTTGAGAAAGCTGTGATTTTTGGATTGAATTTTTGCGTTTGAGTTGAAAATTACTTGGGTTCGTCGTGATAAATAGGGAAAATGGGATCAAACGAGGAAATAAGACGCTTAGCTCAGGAAGCTGAAAAACAACAATTATTTGCTCAAAAAGTCCAACAACAAAACACGACTTTGACTAGTCAGCTTGAGTTGTATAAGGAAAGGAATCGGATTTTGGAAGGTATTAACAAGGATAATAATTATCTTATAACAACCCAAGAATTTTCATCAAATGCAAAATATATTTTACTACTATCACAATTATACAGGGAAATTTTTTGCTTTATTATATTACTTGCATTATCAATATCTCAGTATGCCAATCCTGTCTTCATATATGTCAAGCAAACATCATAACATGTCAAGTCAATATCATCATATCCTTTTTGCAAAGTATACTATTCCTATAATGTACTATTCGTAACGTTATATCTAAACAAGCTTTAAACCATTATCGTATACCTCTAAACCCTAAATTCCATGAAGGATTAATATCTAAAGTGAATGTACAAGCTATTAAAGCATATGTACAAGTAACATAACATCTCATATGAATATACATTCTCTTCAAAGAAAGGTACAAGTCTCTAATACATAATGTACAAGTCATTAATGTACGACATCCAAAATAGCCGTTTTACCTCCGTTTTCATTCTAGTTTCTTCATCACCACTTGTGTACAAGCTACTACACTCAATATACAATGTGTAAACCCTAATTATTGTATTCATAAGCTTTCATACACATTTTTACACTCAAAACCCTAATTCAAAAGTCAGAAACCCTAACCCGAGCAAAATACTAAACCATGACCCGTTTCTCGATATTTATCCATCATAAACCTAAACCAACACTCAAATAAGTTGTAATAACATAAATTACAACATTACTAATCATATACAATAATTAATTCATCATTTCATTTCATTTATATGCAAATCAAATCCAAGAAACCCTAAATGTACCTAAATGGATCATTTGACCAGTTTACTCGTTTCTAACCATTTTAATCCCAAACAATCAACCAAGTGCCATTGTAAACTCATGATATGAGTTTACAATCCATTATCTATCATTTTACTAGCAATATACAAAAGTTAGAAACCTAGAAAACCCTAATGAACTCAATACGTGCCCTAAATGGAACCCACGGCTTAATCACTCATTTTCAACCTATTTTAACTTAAACCACCAATCAATTTTCATTGATAATCCTTAATACAAGGCCTAAGGTCAATATCCTATCATATTTGATCAAGCATGCATGAATTATAAGCCTTGAAAACCCAAAGAAACCCTAACGAGCCCTAAAATGACCCACGACTTATCTTACTCAAATTCGACCCATTTTAACCTAAACCACTTGCAAATTTCCATTGATAATCCTTAATACAAACCTTAAGAACATGTATCTATCATTACTTGATCAATGTATGCGAAATATAAGCTAAAAACAAGAGTTTGAGCCCTAAAGGACTCAATTGAACCCGCGACCCATTCTTGTGCAATTTGACCCATTTTAAAGCCTCTCCTTGCAAAATAACTCACCCACATGTGTTCCTGAGTTTCTTACTTAGCTGCTACTACAAATATCTTGCCTTCCTTAGCTCCAAATTGAGCCACATCTCCCCCCTTTTGTCCAAAACAGCCACGGCAAGCAACAACACCATCCACCACTTCAATCTACATTCCTAGACTCCACAACTCTCTCCATAGCTTCAACACTTCATGTACTAGACCCTACAAGTGTCCAAAATCAGATCATAGAAGATACCTTAAGCCCTAAGTGTTTTCAACTAGAACCCTAAATCTCTTATTTCTACTCATCCCCCACATCTTCTTCTATAACCCATCAATGTCAGCAATACTTTGCTCCACAAGATCCTAAGAAGATCTAAGAACATCATTCAAGCAAATCTTTGAAGATTTGAAGCCCCGAGAACAAGATACAAGGCGTACGAGTGGAAATACTACCTGAAATGACCCATTTCCACCATTTTTGCTCCTTGAAGCTCAAACCCAGGTTCTGGATGTTCTACTTCTGCTACTACACCCTTATAATGTTCATATGATCCTAAATAAACTCTTGTTAAAGTTTCATAACCCAATTCATGCTCATTTTCCATTTTGATCCAAAACCGTACACCCGAAACCCTAATTTTATGTTTTTCTTAAAACTAAATGTTATAATGGCTAAATGTTGTTATAATATATCCTAACATGCTTAACTAATGTTAAAATAACCACTTTATTGATTATTGAAGGAATTTGATCTTAAAAACCACGCGTTTACGTTTTGAAACCCTAATTCGACCCGTTTTGAGTCATAGCTTAACGAATTGTTATTTTAAACTTTTGTTATGTTAAATTCAATATTTTTATCTTATATTACAAAGCTAATAACCTGTAAATATCCATTTGAACTTAAAAAAGCTTGCATTGCAATTTGAACATGTTTTAGTTAATTATTAATCCATGCAAGGTTATATAACGTAACTTTCTGAAATTAATAACTAAAGGCTTAAATATGTCATTTCATCAAAGTTCCAACTATAGGTATCTATTATTTCACTTTCCAAAGTACGAGGTTTTACTTGGTAAATATCTTTTAAACTTGAAGACCAAAACTCCGTAACAAGAACAAACACCGAGGGTATATTTAGCACATTTTATTCTCAAGGGTCTAAAATGTAACCTCAAGGGTCTAAAATGTAACATTTTGAAAAAGTATAAAAATGTATTCAAAACATTACAAGACATAACTTTAATTAACGCTTCTCGTGCTTAACATTTCCAGATATTGATCAAAACGCTTAAAACCGATTATATCGTATCACAATACTAGGGAGCTTCATATTAAGAGGTTTCATCTTGGTATTACGTTCTGACTGAGTTGTTGGGTTTACGATTTAAAGTGCCCTAGCTCCTCAAACGTTTACTGAATGACTTCTGAATTATGATGGCCCGAACAGTGATACAATAATTCCAAACTCTTCAATCAAACTCATAAATCTTAGAACCAAAGTTCTAAAGTACAATCTTCCTAAGACTTGACATATTTACTCAGGTTGCGTGACGTGGCTGTTTACTATCATTTTGCTATATCAACATTCCCTGTTAAGATTGTAATAAGGTCGTCAGCTTTCATTCTGAAATATTTATTGCATCTATCTATCAGGTGAAGTTCATAACCTCGCCTTTACTTATTTACATGCTTTATAAACCCGCGAGGGGGATACATGCTTGTTACAAACTCTTTTACATACTCGTTTATCTTATAACAATGTGATTACTTTTCAAAGACTTATACATGCTTAAACCATGAATACAAGTGTTTTTCCAGACTATATGCTATCCTGATATACCATTACAATTAATGTCTAAGTTACTTTATGCCAAAAGTCCCTCATTATCATGGACCATTAATCACTTTCGGGTGAACGCAAATATTGTGGATAGATCTATCGGGATTGACGAATCCTGTTTGTGTTAGCCGGATAGGTAACCAAACACACTATATTTGAATTTCATAGGTATATGGCAAGTACCTACACCGAGGGCCATTATCTATATATATATATATATATATATATATATATCACATCATTTTGGGTATATATATACACTAGTCAGTTTGTGTGCCATGAGCTTAGACCAGACAAGACCAAGACCAAACAGACCAAACAAGACGATAACGCAGTAATACACTGTTACTATGATAATTGTATTCGTTGCAATTATTACAAATAACGGGTATATAATAACGTGACCCAAGATCATAACAATACCATTTTCATAATAATTGTGTTTGTACAATTATTACACTATGACTTGTATTCAAACTATTTATCAAACCTATGAATTTCACTCAACCATTGTGTTGACTTTTTAGCATGTTTATCTCAGGTAATTGAGCAACTTATGGCACGGAGTGGCATGGACTTGAAGATGGCTAAAACTTGTTATCATTCACATTGTATGTAACTAGATTTTGGGACCTGCCTTTGTAAAACTCTGATTTGAAATGAATGATAACGTATCTTTTGAACAAACGTCTCTTTTGGGTCGTTTTCTATGATTATGATTGTTGTTTCCATGAAGTAATACCCCAGATTAGCTTCCGTTGCTATATTGTAAAAATGGGGGTGTTACAGATTGGTATCAGCGCCATGGTTATAGAGAACAAGGTCAAAACCTTAACTATAACCACATTTCTTTTTCTAGCCATCAAAGTCCTCCGTGCCACTACATTCCGGATCAGTATGTAAAGATACATAACTATTATACTATATTATGCCATAAATAACTTATGTTATTTACGACTGGGTTGTTAACAGAACGATGTCTTCTCCCAACCACTCTACTTCTGATATTGAGGATGCTTTTTCCTCTATGAATATTCTTAACTATACTTCGGTCTCATCGGATTATTTCCCAGCTTCATCAGAAAGCAGTTCTTTTAACTCCTCGGAAAACTCTAAAGATAATATGATCCCACCAGTATTCTCACCTTTCTACAATAATCCTTGTTTGAAGGACGTACAAGCATTTTATGCTAAGGAATCACCTATTTCACCACCAGATCCTATTACTCCACCAGCTATTTTGACTCCATCTCCGGCATTACCACCATCACTACTATTTGATCCTCGATATTTCTTTGTTCCTGAAGAACTATTACCACCTAAGAAGCGAATCCATTCCCCATCTTCTTCCTCAACTACGTATTTTAATTCATCTCGGAATCAAACCTGTGATTTGGTATCACCATCTTTCTCAGTTTATACTCCTACCCCACCTCAGATATTTGAAATAGGAAAAAGTTCAGTTAAGATACATCTAAAACATCATGAGGAACAGATTGAAGATATTTTGAATTACTCAGATAAATTCTCTTTTCTCCGCATTGGAAAAATGGAAGAAGGACGTATTAATGACAGAATGATCATACAAAGATATGGTGATGAACTAAAGACCGAACTTAAGAAAATCCGTACTCAGATTATCAAACTTCAAAAGAAGCAGATAGGGCAAAAGGATAAGATTGCCTTTGCTCACTACAGAATTTCCGATCTTGAACAAATCATTGAGAAGAACCAAGCTCGTCACCAAACAAATCAGGAAGATCTTTAGGATGTCATCCACCAGCTCAGAATCAACAAACTCTTAGACTAGTTATAGCTTTATCCTAGCCACGGGATGTGGTATAAATAAAAACGCTTGTCAAATCTTGACTATGTACAGTAAGAAGGCAAGTTATTTATGAAGGCAATCCCGTTACGTACCTTATTTCCAGCTTATCTCTCTTTCATCATCATCATTTGCATCATTATCTCCGTCTTCATCATTTTGAATCATACCATAACCTCTAAGTGCTTAAAATTTAAAAATAAGCATTTTAAGTATCACATTTCCTTTTATTACCTTTTAAAACTTGTCATATCATTCTTATTATGTGTTCTCTTATGTTGATAGAATGCCTCCCAAAATGACGTCAACATCCGAAACACCAGCCATAACTTTGGCTACCATTCATCAACTCATTAATAATGGTATTGTCGCAGCTCTGGAAGCACAAGCTGCAACAACGGCAGGTGCTAGTAATCCTAACAGAAACACCGGACCTACTGGAATTCCTGTAGCAAAAACGGGAAACTATAAAGAGTTTGTTAGCTATCAACCTTTCTACTTCAAAGGTACAGAAGGAGCAGTTAACCTTATTCACTGGTTTGAGCGGACTGAATCAGTATTTTCTCGTAGCAATTGTGCCGAGGAAAACAAAGTAACATTTGCTACCGGTACTTTAACCGATGATGCCCTATCCTGGTGGAATTCATTCGTTCAACCTATTGGAATAGATCAAGCCAATCAAATCACTTGGACCGAATTGAAAAGACTCTTAACCAATAAGTATTTCCCTCGAACTGAAGTCAAGAAAATGGAAGACGAATTTTACAACTTGGCCGTGAAAGGAAATGATCTTAAGACTTACATTAGGAGATTCCAGGAATTAGCTGTTTTATGCCCAAACATGGTACCAAATGTCGAGAAACTTATGGAAGTTGTCATCAGTGGATTACCCAGAAGTATTGAAGGAAATGTTACTGCCTTGAAGCCTCAAACTTTGGAGGAAACCACCAACATAGCCCAGAGATTAATGGATCAGATAATAAAGCATGATTCTGTGCAAGAAACCAATGATCAAAAATGAAAGCTTGAGGATAAGGAAACATAATCAACAACAACTATCAGAATAACTATAACAACAACAACCGTAATAATGATTACCACCAACAACATAATAGAAGGCAAGAAACCTTCGGGACTTATACTACCGCCAATAGATATACTGGGAATCGTATCCTGTGTGAAAGGTGTACCATGCATC
>BQNB010059711.1:26288-37211 GCA_026074375.1 Tanacetum coccineum | reverse complement strand
GCCATTAGTGCTCTTTCGGTCGACGTAGTCACCCGCGTGGTCGGAGTCGGCATATACGATAGTTTCTATACCGATTCCTTTCAAATACCATAATCCTAAGTGGGTCGTACCTCTAATATATCTAAATATACGCTTAACGGATTCTAAGTGGGTTGTTTTAGATTTTTCTTAAAAACAGTCACATAAGCAAACACTAAACATAATATCAGGCCTACTTGCAGTTAAATAAAATAAATTACTAATCATACCTCGATATTTAGTGCTATCTACAGATTCGGCTTCATCATCCTTAGTTAGCTTGATCTTCGTTGACATCGGCGTCTTGGTTGGTTTAGAATCTTCCAACCCAAACTTCTTTAACATCTCCTTGATGTAATTGGATTGACTGAAAAATATCTCGTCTTCCATTTGTTTTATTTAAAGACCTAAAAAGAAGTCAATTCGCCATCATACTCATTTCGAATTTGTCGTGCATGATTTTGGCGAAATCATCACATAATTTTTAACACATGGATCCAAATATAATGTCGTTGACATATATTTAACAATAATAAGATGTGTTTTCATTTTCTTTGTATTAAGTGTGTTATCGACCATTCCCATGGAATACTCGTGTTTTAGCAAAAATGATTTTAGTCTATCATACCAAGCCTTGGGGGCTTGTTTAAGGCCGTACAAAGCCTTTTTAAGTTTGTAAACGTAGACCTCTTCATTTATACAACCATTTAGAAAATAACTTTTGACATCCATTTGATATAATTTAAAATCATTTGCACAAGCAAGAGCAAGAAATATTTGGATAGTCTATAGTCTAGCTACCGAAGCGTATGTTTCATCGTAATCTATACCTTCTTGTTGATTATATCCTTGTGCCACTAATCTATCTTTATTTCTAGACACAATACCATTTTCGTCTAACTTATTTCTAAACACCCATTTAGTTCCTATAATTGATTGATTCTTAGGTAGAGGCACTAAATCCCAAACATCATTTTCAACAAATTGATTTAGTTCCTCTTGGATAGCTACTACCCAACTTTCATCTCCTAATGCCTCATTGACATTCTTAGGTTCTATAGTTGAGATAAAATAAAAGAAATTACTTTTGTTTAGGGCTTGTGATCTTAATGTTCTTTGATTTAAGTTTACTATGTCTTGTTCTAATGGGTGATTTTTAAACTCTTTAATGTTAACGACTTCGTCAACTTTAATAGACTTATTTTTCTATATTATTATCTACTTTTAATTTTCTTTCTATATCTTCTTCTCACCAACATCATCATCTACCAATGGTGATAATTTGGTGGGATGAGGACTTTCAACGAATGTCACGTTGAGTGATTCTTTGACTTTTATGGTGTGTTTATTCAAGATAATATATGCTTTGCTATTTTGAGAATATCCTAGAAAAACACGTTCGTAAGACTTTAGGTTAAACTTGGTGAGATAGTCTATAGTGTTTAATATGAAGCACTTGCTTCGAAACACTTTAAAGTATTCTAAGGTGGGTTTCCTACCCTTATAAATTTCATAAGAGGTTTTTCCTAGAATTGGTCAGATTAAAATTCTATTAAGAATGTAGGTAGAAGTGTCAACGGCGTTGCCCTAAAACTTTTGAGAAATAGATTGTTCATTTGACATCTTGTAATGTACGATTTTTCCTTTCTACTACCCAATTTGATTGTGGATTACGAGGAGTCGAGAAGTTATGAGTAATGCCTTGCGCATCACAAAAAGCTCTGAATTATACTTCGTTATCAAAATTCCCGACCATGATCCATTCTAGTAGAAACAATTGAACATCCTAATTGATTTTGAATTTTCTTACTTAAGATTTCAAATTTTTCAAAAGCTTTACTTTTAGTTTTCCAAAATTTTGTCCAAGTATATCTTGAATAATCATCCACTATACTAAAGTATATAAGTTACCCCCGTAACTCCTAATAGCGGATGGACCAAATAAATCCATATGTAAAAGTTCTAGACACGTATTAGGAGAAATCATATTTTTAGCCTTATGGATTACATGAGCTTGTTTTCCTATTTTACAAGCATCACAAAAATGTTTATCATGTTTTAGCTTAGATAAATTTCTAACAAATTATTTGGATGACAAAGGTTAGATTAAACGCATGTTTGCATGACCAAGTCTTTTATGCCACAATGTAGAGTTATCGTTTAGAGTGGCAAGGCATAATTTGTCTTGAGACTCAATCCCTAGTTTCATGACGTATAGACCATTTTTCCTAATTTCATTACCTATGACCTTTGCGTCTTTAATTATTTCACTACCATCTTTCGTAAATAAAACTCTACACTTATTGCCACAAATTTGAATGACACTAAGTAAATTAAAAGCTAAGTTATCTATGTGTTCTACTTTTGAAATGGTAAGAGAGTCATTAGAGATCGTACATTTGCCAATGATTTTTCCTTTTAAATTACTTCCAAAAACAATGTTACATCCGTCGTATGATTTGTATGTTCAGAAGAGACTTTTGTTTCTCATCATATGTTTGGAGCAACCGCTATCTTTAATCCATTCTTTCAGCTACAAACCAATTCTCAAGCATACCTATTTAAAAAAATACAAACTCAAGCGCTTGGTGCCCAACATCTCATAAGTCTAAAAATGTTAGTGTTGTACATCCCTTGAATTTGTTGCATTTTGTTGGGATATTAGAATGGGATACAACTTCCCATATGCATGTAGCCTTGAGTTTGATTATTATTCTAATTCATGAGATAATGGTTTTGGTAGTGAGGTCCACTAGAACTTCTTCTAGGTTGAGGTGTGTTGTATTTTGGTTGAGAAGAATTATTTCTTCTAGGTGGAGGTGTTTTAGACCTAGACTCAATTTTGACAAATCCTAAACCATTCCTAAGAGATGATTTGAAAGACGTTCTTTTGGTATTTTCAATGTCCTTATGTATTAGTTTCTTCCTAACAATAACAAAATCTGATCGAGAAGACATAAGCTGGCTTAAATTAAGTTCTACCATGTTTTGGCTGGTCAACGGATCGACGGATCAAGGTAAGGTGGATTCGTCTGCCTTTATGGTAGTTTCGTTGTCTGCCAAAATTGAGGCGGTCTTAACAAATTAGACTTGCTTTGTTCCGCTTGTACACGCTTCAATTTTATCAAATCCTAGACCTCCTTTACTACTAGGCGACCTTTGAGCACTTAGCATTTTCATTTAGTGAATTAGCGCTTTGATCAAATTTAACAAATTTAACTTGAGTTTCTTTAAGTTTAACGTTTTCTAACGAAGTTGTGACATGACTCACATACAATGTCAATTTATTTGTTTCTCTCAAGTTTATTAATTTCTCATTTAACTCAATTTTTTCTTCTAAAAGCTCTCTTTTAGTTTTCAAAATTTTATTTTTGTTAATGATTTTTAGGCTAATCTCACATAAATTATTATACTCAATTTGCGTAGTATCATCATCTAAAGAAGAAGAATTGTCACTAAAATAAGGAGATTCAAGAGTTACCTCATTTGACGGTTGTGGCATGAGACAAGTTTCTTCATTAGTTTTGTCCTCGTCCTTATTTTTGCTATCACTCCAAGAACCCTCGACAAAAGCTTTTTCTTTCGTGTTCTGTAGAGGCTTTGGACATTCGTCAATGAGATGATTCAGATCACCGCATCTAAATCATTTTCTATCACTCTTTCTTTTCTTACCATTCCTTTGCAAAATAACTTCTTATTTTCTTGTGGTTGTCTGACAAATCCACCCTTTCTTCTAAAGAACTTTTTAAAGTTCCTTATGACCATGGCATATTCTTCGTTGTCATTTCTGGATGTTGAAGTTTCATCATCACTAGACTCTTTCTTAGCTTTTAAGGCAATAGACTTGACCTTTTCCTTTTTGCCTTTATAAATAAGGAAATCCTTTTCCATGATTACTTCATGTACTTTGTGATTGCCAATGAGCTCATCTAGAGATAGAGAAGACAGATCTTTCGATTCTTCAATCGTTGTGACCTTTGCTCTCCATTTTGGATGTAAAGCTTAAGAAACTTTTTAACATAGTTCTTGCTAAAAAAAACCTTCATTAATGGTGCTTTTACAGGATGTAATATTAGTGTTAAATCTAAGCAAAAAACTAATATCAAAGATTTTCATTAGGATTAGTAAATTGTTCATATTGTGTGAACAGGAAGCATCAATTTTTTACATTATCTTAAAACTTGGCTATTACCTTGAGGTGTGATTAACAACAATTTCCAAATATCTTTAGCCATCTTACAAATAAAAATTCTTTTGTATTCCTTTTTAGGTAAAGCATTATAAAAAAACATTTTAGCCTCGTTATCTTTTAGCAAGTTTCCTAATTACGACATCGTCTTGTTTTTTTTAAAAAGGGACTACTTTCTAAAGCGTGCGTAGTTTCATTTTGCAACAGTGGAAATTCACCGTTATGCTAATAGAGCCAAAGATCTAATCTCTTGATTTCAAATAGAGTTTCACAATCTATTTTTCTTGAATGTATTAAGAACTGTCGCCTTTCGGAATGAAGTAGTGGTATTTTTGCATTAGATGCCTTCTAGATATTTATCGGAATCCACAGATCGATTCAAGCTTTAAGGTACAATATACTTTAAAGATCTTGGGTGACCCTAGGCTTGGAATAATTGTGGAAATGAAGGGGGGGTATGAACATTTTTGGCATTATAATAAAATTAAAACTAGATTATTTTAAGTAAAAATAAATTAAAATCAAAAAGTAAGTAAAGTATAGAGAGGATAAGATCAAACCAAAGACACGGTTGTGATTTATAGTATGGTTTAGCTTACGAAGCTCCTCTTTGTCCTACTCGACTCCCCGAGTACTCAACTCGAGCGTTCTCTTCACTATGTCAACAAGCTCCCTTTAGGCGTAGAAAATTGTACAACGTCGCATACACTTTTTTTTACTAAGCTAAATACCAAGTTCTACTTCGAGATAGAACAAATCTAACACACAATGTATTTTAATGCCTAAAATACTAATCAATCATACAACTATGATTATAGAAGACAAATAGATGATGGTGGATAAATATTACAAATGTTATGACACTACTAAACTAATAACACTTGAAGCTTGAATATCTTCTTTGTGTTCTTCACTAAAGAGTGGAATAATTGGATCACTTGCAATGGATTATAGAAAAAGTATAATGATCAAAGAATGTATGAGAAATAAAGAAAATAATATGTAAGAAGAAGGTTTTGAAAGGGTGAGTTCAAATGAAAACATTTGGCTTCTATTTTTACGCAAAAATTCGAATTCAAATTTCCAGCTGCCAGGATCAGAAGGATCCCTCCCATACTCTGGATCCGCCTGCCTATTAGGTGGATTTGTTAATGGTAATTAGCCGATTTTTTTGTCTTTTAGTAGTTTACTACAAATCTTTACAAAATATTTTAGTTGTATTTAAATACATGATTTAGTACATGTTTCTAGAAGGAAAATATTTATTATTATTAAAATAAAAAGATTATCTAGATTTGAAAAGATATGGAAAGATTATTTCCATTTATGGTTAATCTTATTTTTTTAGGTAAAGGGTTTCCCCGTAAATGTATTACACCAAAAAGCGTTGAAAAACAAAAGGTGTAGGTGAAATCCTACAACCCAACCCGTTACATGGGCAATAAGAATAAACCGTAGTGCAACAAACCAAATGATCAAAACCCTAAATCATAACGATCTAGGGTTAAGACGCATGAAACCCTAACAGCAGTAAGGGTCTTGATAATAACAGCGGCTAAAACAAGTCGCGCCTCCAATCGAATCCATAAGATACAAGATTCGAAAACATGATTGGATAAATTAATCAAAGAGATCAATCAATCCAAATCCCTAAAACAATAAGTGTTAGGGTTTTAATAGTAGCAAGACGTGCTGTCCCACCACACAGATCAACCCCGAGATAAAGAAGGTGTCAATAGACAAAGCATTCCGACCATAATTTCATCAAATGCACAAGAAAACTCAAAACATAATTGTTTAAGCCCCTAAGAACGATCATTCCGACCGGAATCTCCTTTTTCTCTCCCAAGGGGAGAGAAAAAACCCTTATATTGTTTTTTTTGGGTTAATCTTACTTTGTCTTATTCACTGATATACCTAGTTAATAATTAAGTAAGTATTTATTTGAAATTATGTGATTAGGAGGGATGTAAGCAAGCTTACATGGGTTTATGTAAATGATTAAACTAATATGCAAGACACAATATTTTCTTTGATCATTAACTACGCTTTATAATGCCATATCCATACCTTAAGTAATTTGACGTCGGTATGTAAACTTACGACTAAGTAACTTGTTTACGTAAACTTTTACGTAGTATTACATTATATTTGTTATTATCAAAACTTGAAGATTATTAAATATAAATATCATTTTTACGCGAATATTTGTATTAACAATATCAATGTTGTCTCTATAAAGAATTGTTTTAATGCTTTGATAAAGGAAGATAAAATCTTTGAAACTAATAAAGACGAATGTAAGATAAGCACTGATGTTGGAAGTATTGAGAATGAAAGTGACAGTGAGAAAGTTGAAAATGTATTTGTAGAGCAGACTACGTTTATGGGTAGAAAAACCAAGTCGAACACAAAGAAGTGGGCAAACACACCCTATGAAGAGGTTCCTACTGTATAGTGTGTCTTCATGAAATATAAGAGGCATGAACCAAACCCCTAAGCAAAGTGAGATTCCTCAGGTTATCATTGAAAATAATCTATTGATTTATGCTATATTGGAGTCTCATGTGGCTAATTCGCGGTTGGATTTCTTATGTTCTAAAGTTTTTCGTCATTGGAGCTGGTCTTCCAATG
Organism: Tanacetum coccineum; assembly: GCA_026074375.1. Classification (NCBI taxonomy): domain Eukaryota; kingdom Viridiplantae; phylum Streptophyta; class Magnoliopsida; order Asterales; family Asteraceae; genus Tanacetum; species Tanacetum coccineum. Next base: position 30,370 of record BQNB010059711.1, on the reverse strand, counting down.
GGGCTTCATGTAATAAAGGGTCTCATATCATTTGGTATAAATCAAAATGATGTTGATATTACGATTGTTTCTCAGGATGCTCAAGTTATGCATACGTGTATTTTTTTTAAACAAGATAAAAAGGAGCTATTTTGCTCTTTTATTTATGCCCATAATTGTTACGCGTACCACCGTGCTCTTTGGCATAATCTAAATTTGCATAAGTATTATGTGAGGGGTAGGCCATGGTGTTTACACGAGGACTTTAATGCGGAACTTAATTTGGAGGATAAATCAGTAGGATCTTCTTATATTGATATTGCTATGTGGGAATTTAAGGATTGTGTAGAAGATATAGAGGTTTTGGATGTTAATCACTCGGGTCATAAGTTCACTTGGAATCAAAAGCTGAAAGGTGAAGATGGTGTTCTAAAGCAAATTGATAGGATTATGTCAAATTTGGAATTCAATGATATTTTTGTGGGAGCTTATGCAATCTTTTAACCTTATCGTATATCGGATCAATCCTCAGTTGTCCATAAAATTCCTATGGTTGCTAAAGTCAAGCCTAGGCCTTTCAAGTTTTCTAATATTCTTGTGCATAATACACACTTCAAGGGGCTGGTCCAAGAGGGATGGAATGTGTCCATTAGCGGGTTCTTGATGTTTAAGGTCGTCAAGAAGCTTAAGATAATGAAGAAATCCATTCCAAAACTTTTTAGATGACCAAGGAAATATTCATGATAATGTGGAATGATTACGCCATAAGTTGGACACGGTTCAATGTGATCTTGATTTGGATACTTTTAACGTGCGCCTTCGTGAGGAGGAGGCTGCTTACATGCAAGCTTTTAATGAGGCTCTTATTTTGCAAGAATGATTTATTAAACAAAAAGCTAAGGTTGAATGGTTACATGTTGATGATTCTAACACGACATATTTTCATAAAGCGGTGAAAGGTCGTACGAGTCATAATCAGATTGATGTGGTATCTAATGCTGATGGTATTCGCTTTGATGGTGACCAGGTTCCTTTGGCTTTCGTTAGCCATTATACCTCTTTTCTTGGACATTAGGGAGATACTATTACTTTTAATTCTAATGACCTTTTTATAAATAAACTTAATCCTAATATAGTTCGTGATATGATTAGGACTGTTTCCTCGCAAGAAATTAATGATACTTTATTTTCAATGGGCGATGATAAATCGATGGAGCCTGATGGTTATACGACTGAATTCTTTAAGGAAGCTAGGGATATTTTGGTGGATGATGTGATTAAATCCGTTCAGGAATTTTTCACAAATGGTATACTTCTTAAAGAACTAAATCATACTATCATTTCCTTTGTTCCCAAAGTTGGATCCCCTTCTCGAATAAATGATTACAAGCCTATTTCTTATTGCAATGTTCTTTTTAAGTGAATTAGTAAGATTATTTCAAACCGAATAAAGGAGAGCTTGTCATACTTGATTAGTCTTAACCATTCTGCTTTTGTGCCGGATAGAAAGATATCAGATAATATTCTTCTTACCCAAGAGCTCATGGATAACTATCATTTGGATGAGGTCTCGCTAGATGTGCATTTAAGGTAGATATTTAGAAAGTTTATGACATAGTTGATTGGGGATTCTTGAAGGAGGTTCTTGTTGGTTTTGGCTTCCACCCTCATATGATTGCTTGGATTATGGAGTGTGTCTAATGGGGTTCTCTATGGTTTCTTCAAGGGTAAGAGAGGTCTTCGTCAAGGTGACCCTATGTCTCCTTACCTTATTACTTTTGTGATGGAAGTGCTTACTCTTATGTTTCAACGTCAAGTCTCTGATTCTTTCACTTATCATCATTATTGTTCTAAGTTAGATATTATTATCTTGTGTTCACTGATGATCTATTTTTATATGCGCATGGTGATGTGAGTTTGGCTCAGGTTATTATGGAAGTTGTGGATGAGTTTAAACTAGCTTTGGGCCTTGTTCCTAGTCTTCCAAAGAGTATGACTTATTTTTGCAATGTTCTTAATTATGTCAAGCTTACTATTCTTCATATTCTTCCATTTGAAGAAGGAACGCTTTTAGTTAAATATTTAGGTATCCCGTAGATCTCAACGAGACTTGTTTTTAGAGATTGTAAGGAGCTGGTTGAGAAAGTCTATAATAGGATAAGGGATTGGAAGAACAAATCCCTTTCTACTTTGAGAAGATTGCAACTTGTGCAATCTGTTCTTGCATCTATGCATGTGTATTGGGCTGGTTTTTATATTACCTTCTCGTATCTTGCTTGATCTTGAATAATTAATGAGAGGCTTTCTTTGGTGCCAAGGAGACATGCGTAGAGGGAAAGCTAAAGTTGCCTAGGAGGTTGTTTGTATACTTAATATAGAAGGTGGTCTCGGCTTGAGGAGGCTTGACACCTTTAATAAGGCACTTACTAATTCTCATATCTGGAGCATTCTATCTTTAAAAGAATCGTTGTAGGTCAAATGAATCCATGATATAAGTTGAGAGGGCGTAATTTTTAAGATATTCTATTTTGTGGTAATATGTCGTAGGGATGGAGGAAAATTCTCCAGATTCATCCTCTTATTCAGAAATTTAAATGGTCTCGTTTAGGGGCTAGTACTAAGGCCTCGGTTTGGTTTGATCGTTGTTGTTCTTTAAGCCCTCTTTCCCAGCAGGTTTTGGTTCGTGATATACACAGAGCGGGTTTTGAGATTTTGTCTAGGGTTAAGGATGTTATTGATAATGGAAATTGGTCTTGGCCAAATGAATGGTATTCTAAATACCCTTCACTTAATATGATTACTGTTCCTAACCTTTTTCCAAATTCTTTGGACCGACTGATGTGGAAGACCCAAGTAGTGTCGATAAAGACTTTTCTGTGGCTACTGTTTAGGACTCTATTCGGCCAAGAAGAGACAAGATTAGCTGGAATGACTTGGTGTGGTTTTCCCACACCATTCCTAGACACGCGTTTCACCTTTGGTTGGTTATCAAGCGCAAACTGAAGACTCAAGACTCACGGAGGCAATGGGATGTTAGTAGTAATATTAACTTAAATATGTTTGAGTGCCCTTTGTGTAATTTACAACCTGATTCCCATGACCATCTATTCTTTAAATGTGTTTTCTCTTTTTAGGTTTGGGACCATTTAAAGGTTTATGTTAGGTTACCTAATGTGGCAGCTTCTTTAGACTCGTTTACTAATCAGCTCATCCTGATGTCAAGGAAAATATCTGCTAGAAGTGTGATTGTTAAGCTTGTGTTTGCGGCATCTTCTTACTTCATTTGGAAAGATAGGAACTACAGGCTTTTCAAGAATCAGAAGAGGTCTAAAGATCATCTTATTAAAGTTATCAAGTCTACGGTTCGTCTTAAGTTGCTTACGTGTAAATTCAAGAAGACGAATAGTGTGGAGGCTTTTCTTGCATCTTTGGAAGTTACCTTCCACGCTCATCCGATCCTCTCATTGATGGTGGGACAACTGTGCTTTGAGCAGGTTAGTCAATTGTTAGTATTGATTTGAGTTTCATTATGTGTTATAGTAATTATGTGGTTATGTGATTCTATGTGAGTTGGTTATCAATCTGTGAGCGTGATCGTCTCATTTTGATTGAATTTATGGTTAATGTGGGTATTTCATTTTGTTCACATTTGGTGACAATGAAAATGATGGTAAATTTTATGTGTGTATGTATTTATATGTATATGTATACGTATTTAGATAATAGGAATTCGCGAGAATAGAAAATTTAGTTTAGAAATTTAGTTAGTAGATTTTAGTATTATTAAGTTAGAGAAATAAAGTATGAAATGAATTTATTTATTTTTAGGTATTTAAAACTAGTTTTATTTAGAAGGATGTCTAAATAAATAAAGGTTTTTATAAAAATAACAAAATTAAAGGATTTTTGTGTAAATAATAATAAATAAAATAAAAAGGTGTTTGTTCGACCAGTTAAAGAAGAAAAAAAAAGAAAACCAATTTTAGTATAAGTGGGACTCTAATTAGGTAATTATCTAAACATCTTCTTTTCACTATAAATACAAACCCTCATCCCTATTTTTTTTAATATCTGGTCGAACCAATAAGCAGAGAAAAAAAAAG
>BQNB010059710.1:0-35637 GCA_026074375.1 Tanacetum coccineum | reverse complement strand
CTAATCCTTATACTAACTACGAGCTAAGACTTGTTACAACTTTGGAAGTGACCGACACTTTTCGTGTTTCCAACAGAATGGTATTGCTTGGTAAAGAACTTGAACTTGAAGGTTGGTTGGTGTGATAGCTTTGCATGAAACTGAGCATCATTTTTCTAAAAATCATATTGCTTCTTTTGAGAATCATTGTAAACTCTTTGAAAATCATTTTGGTTTCTTTGAAAATCATTTTGGTTTCTTTGAAAATTATCCAACTTCATTTGCAAGTTATTCATATTCGCATCATTTGCTTTAGCATAACTTTCAAAATCCGTTTTAGATACTCCTTGAGTTTGTGAAACGGGAGGTAAAGCTTGATTAATCAAAGGTTGATTTGTTGGTGGTTGGTATGGTGGGGCTTGGTAAACGGCTCCTTGGTTGTTTGGACGGTTTTGGTTAAAAGTGCCTCCACGGTTTTGATTTGAATTGAAATTGTTTCCTTGGTAACGGTTTTGGTTGTTTTGAACATTTGGTTGGTTGAAACCCGGTGGTCTCATTTGACTTGCCAAATTGGAAGGTTGGTTTCTTTGAAGAAAATTGCCAACGGCTGCGGTTTGTTGAAATTGTTGGATATTGTCATGAAATACGGGAAAATCGTTTCCTCCTCGAGTTAACGGACAATGATTAAAATGGTGATTTGATCCACACGTGACACATACTTCCTCAACTGCTTTGACGGGTGCAGGAGTAGTAACAACTAAAGCTTTCATTTCATTCATCATTTTGTTCATCTTGATAGTCATCTTATCCTCGAGAGAAGCGGCTATTTGTTGCATATCGAAAGAATTATTAGAAGGTGAAGAATTAGAAAGAGGAGCATCCGTACTCACTCTTGAATCATTAGCACGACTCCTTGAGTAACGAACTTTTGACTTGCTTTCAATAATCGCTAAACCTTCTTGAGGCATCTTGTCTAAGAAATTGCCACCCGCGGCGGAATCTAAGGCATCTTGATCGTTGGAATTCAAAGAATTGTAAAAAGTATCGAGTTGGTGAAGTTCTGAAAAGCCATGGTGAGGACATTGACGAAGGAGTCCTTTAAAACGTTCCCATGCTTCGTTGAAGGTTTCGTTTGGTTTTTGGTAAAAAGTAATGATCTCATTCCGATAGTAAGTGGTTTTTGAAGGTGGGAAAAATTGGTTTATGAATTTTGAAACAAGGTCGTCCCATGTGAGAATTGATCTAGGAGGTTCCTTGTCTAACCAATCTCGGGCTTCACCGTCTAGAGAAAAAGGAAAAAGCAAAAGCTTTATCGAAGTGTTCGGAACTTCGGGATGTCTCTAAACGTTGAAGTGACTTAGTTAAAAATCGAAGGTGCATTGTCGAGGGTCTTTGTCTACACCGTTCACTTATTACTTTGCACAGATTGCTTAAAGGTTGTTTAAGCTCAAAAATTGTTAGTATTGATCGGTGAAACAACTATAGCAAACTTCTTACCCTCGATGGGCGTGCTTTGTTATAAAAAAAAAAAAAAAAACCAAAATTTTTTGGGCCATTGTTCGATTGTCGGCCATTGGAACAACGTTTTTGTTCACAATGGTTCTTTCTAAATCAAATTTTTCAACAACCAGGAAGAGTTTGTGTTGTCAATGTCTTCGAGATTGACGATACGAGGTGCGCCATAAAAAGAAAAATTGACATCAAAAAGCAAACTTCTACACTAAATTTTTTTAGAATGAAATTTAACGGTTACACGGAAGAGACTTAAACCAAATAGATCAACTACTTCACGGATTAGCTCTTGAAAATTGCTTTTAGGTGAGCCGTACTTCGTAGAGACACAAATGGCAAGTGTTAAATCTTTAGTTCGATTTGGGAACCAACAAGTTCACCGGAAATTGAAATGATAATACCTCCGTTGAGAATATTATATTTTGGTATTTTTACGAATTGGTGATTTTTATTTCTTAATTAAAAAGAAAGATTTTTTTTATCTTTTACTTATACTAAAAAGAAAATGAAAATATTTTTTTACTTTTTATATTTTATGATTTTTTTGGATTTTTGAATTATAAAACAAAAATGAAACTTTCGAGGGTGAAAGGATCTTCAAACCAAATCAACAAACACAAAACGTAGGAATCTTTAGCATAGTTCCCTTGGCAGCGGCGCCAAAAACTTGATTTAAGTAGTTTTAACACACGTAAAATATATATAAAATATTATACTTTAGAAGAGTAATTAAGAAAATTACCAAGTTACCCTTGATAAAATTCACTCTCAAAAATATATATAATATAATATATAATACGTATATTAAGCCGGGTAAATATGTTCACCCGGATCGTTTCCCCAACGACTAATGAAATTGAATCCTCGTTTAAGTCCGGATTATGATTTGAATAATGCAACGATATTTTTGATTATCTATATCTACTAAATAAAAAGCAACAATAAAAAATTTAACAATTAAAGGCAATTTAAGCAATTTAAACAAATACGGAAAACAAATAAAACGCGACTAATAAGCAAATAAACTAAAATTAACTCCTAAAATATTAAACTATTTTCTTAACCTAAGATAGGACAAAAGAAAATTTTAGGACAAAGAAATTACTATTTTTGGCTTTTTAGATTAAAAGATATGAATTTTCTAAAATTTAAACTAATTAAAAACTATAAAAATAATAAAACCATTAAAAATAAAGTCCTAAAATTTTTATAAAAATTACACTAAATAAAGAAAAATGTGCAGAAACTTTCTAAAAATAAAAGCCCTAATTTTTTTTTAAAAGTTCAATTAAACTAATTAAAACCTAACCCTAATTATTAATTAAAACTAATTAATAACTAACTTAGGGACTAACTGTGTAAAAGACTTAAGGACTAACGGGGCTAAAGCATTTAACAGGCAAGGATTAACTAAAAAAAACAATTAGAACAGAAAAATTACAAGAATGGTCCCTGAGGTCCTATCCCGATAACAACCAAAATCCTAATAAGCCCTCAAATAAGTTGAAGTTTAAAAAGTGCTTTTTAGGAAAAACTCAAAAGAGAAAAGTTGTAGAACAGCTTGAGGAGAACAACTTTAATGAAAAGACTTATATCTAAAAGCCACAAATAAGCTCAATAACAACTTATTTATCAGCTGACCTCAGAAAGTGGGGTTTAACCCTTGGTTTTAGAAAATAAGCTATAAAAAACTCAAAATAAGTTCAAAATGTAAAAGGAGAGAAGTTCTAATGAGCTTATGATATGCTTATTCTATTAATGAAAAGAAGTAAAGGCTTAATCTACTTTTAATCTACTGAAATTGATCATGAACTAAGCAAACTCAGATAAAGCACTTAATTCCTCAAAAACCAAATGAGCTAAAATGCTTAAAATACCAAAATAGAAGCTGAGCTTTTAAAAACTTAATATCCTACCTCTAGACTATGAATCCAAATCATAAAAACAGTTACTACAACTTTAAAAATTCACAATTAAGAGACTAATCCTATTCCTACTGTTTTTGGTGTTTTTGACTTTTTATGATTTTGACAGCAACATTAAGCTATGTAAATAAGCTAGAAAATGCTATTTAAGACTTAATCTATAATAAGCTATACTTAGACTATAAAATGCTAAAAGATAAGCTATTAAATCCTAACATGCTAGCTTAATTTGGGGCTTAAGAATCAGCAGTACTAACTAATGTTAGTACTGCTGGTGCAATTGGTAAACCAAGCACACACTTGTGCAGGCTCTCCTAAAGGTTACTACTACTTTCAACACACTTATTGTAAGTGTGCAAACCATGAACAAGCAAGATCTAAACCCTTGAAGGCTTAGATTAAATATTCAAAAGCTAAAAGAAAGGTATAAAGTGCCTTGGTGCTGAAAAGGGAAAAGTAAATAAGCCATAAAATCACTAAAACTTCAAACTGACTCATAAGAACTCATTTCCTAATGATTTTCAATTAACCTAAGCTATCTCAAACATAATTAACTAAAACCTTTGACTTATACATGTCAAATTGGGTGTTATGGGCGTTTTGGGTTAGAGGGGAGCCAAAACCAAACACCCCTTTAACTGAACTTATGAATCTTGTTAAACTGCTAGAATAAAATTCTAATCAAATCCTAATTACCAGATATTAAACATATTATAATGATCCTAATAAGCATATCAAATGACAATGAAGCACAAGTTAATAAGACAATAAGCAGATTAAGCAACTAACAAGTATTTAGGCAAAATTACACTAAGAAGATGAAAGACAAGAAAGTAAATGAAAGACTTACAGATGCCTTAGCATAACAAAGGCTAAATTGCTCAATTGAGCAGCTACAAGCTCTCCTAGCTTATGAATAAGCTAGGAGTTAAGTCCTTGAGAAACCTTCCATGTTTGGTTCTCCTTCTAAAAGCTCACAAATCCAAACACTAAAGTAATTAGTCATTTTAAGCTGATTATATGTTTGGATATAATTAATGCTGGATTAAGTAAGCTCAATTTCAGCTTATAGACTGAAATAGCTTATTGAGTAGCTATTAGGATAGTAATAAGTGATTTAAGAGGATTAAGAACTTGTATTTGAAAAACACTTTAAGAAAACTGAAAAGAGAATTATATTGATTACTTGAAAAGATTACAATGCTTAAAAGGAAAATTACAAGATTAAAGAGAAAATTAAGCAAAAAGTTGAAATTAAGCTAAAATCTATCCTAAAAGCTACTTGTGTGTGTGAGTGAGTCAGGTCCCTTTTTATAGCCTGCCTTGGATCCTTCTAGCCTCTTGAGTCTCTTTCAACTTCTTTCAATCTCTGCCATCCAATCATTTCAATCTTTTGATCAAGCTTTATGGCTGTTGGATCACATTGTGGATACCTGAGGATTGCCAGCATGTCAATCTTTGATGTGACATGTTGTGCTAGTTTTGTGAGAGGGTCTAGTGCAAATCCCACACCTCTTTGTGCTTCTTCCATCGATGACGTGTGATCCATACTTGAGAGATTAGTGAGAACCCTTTGAGATTACTTTTCTAACCCTGCCATCATGTATACGACTCCATGAATTGTCCAATTAAACCCTCAATTTCCATTTGCCCTCTGTTTTCACCATGGTTAAATGTAGAAGGGATGATGAATAGTAAAAAGGATTCGCGCTTTTTTTATAACTGAAAAAGGGTAAAAATAGTTTAAACTTTGGGAAGTTGGCAATTTGAGTCCCTCTCTTTTCTTTTTACTCATTTTAGTTATAAAGGGACTTTGAAATATACAAGTTTGGCCTTTGTGGTTTATGAAAAAGGGAAGTGGGCTAAGGTTTTGGGCTTTAGGAACCGGGTATGGGGTTTTTGGGCCCATTAAGGTTTTTAAGGCCCGATAAGAGGTGAGGGGCCATTTAAGGACTTTTCTGAAAGTTGAGGGGCTAAAATTGAATATTTTGGGTTTTGTCTTTTATTGGTTGACTTTTGTTGACCAATTTTTAATCATCTTGACTGGATTTGACTGAGGCTTGACTTTTCTGGCTTCGGCTTTGATTCTTTGACTTCTTTTTGTACTCTTCTGATTCTCGTGCCCGTGCTTTCCCGTTTTTGACTGTTTTCTTGTGATTTTTGATATATCCGTACCTGCACACACAAAACACAAATACAAGCATATTTTTGCCATTTTTGGTCTGTTTTGGGTTTAATTGTGTTATTTTAGGTACAAACGGATATGTGTATTCTACACTTATCAAAATTCCCCAAACTAAACCATTGTGTGTCCTCACGCAATATCACTTGCCTTATAACCAAATATCTCGAAAATTCCCCAAACTAAACCTTTGAAAAGTAGCAAATATTTTTGTTGAGAGAGATAAGAGATCACAAGTTATAAAACACCCGATTTCCCATTTTCAAAACTTTTTCTCTTTTTATGATTTTTCTTTGATAATTAACTACCTAACTACAACTTATTTGTGTTGACATAATGTATTGTTTTCATTACCTCATTGGTAACTTTTTAAGTGTCTAAAATATAACTTCATCATTCCTGATTTTTCACGTTTCCCATGCTAAGCTTAAAAATAAGATCACTGCTAATTACGAACTAAAATGCTTAAGGGCTACTATATAATTACAACTTGTGAATACCTACTTCCCAACATAAATCATTTTATTCATGTGTGTGTGTGTGTTCAAATTATATTTAAACCTTTAAATCCAAATATTTTGATAGATGAAATCTGACCAAGCTTACACATGGGCCTTTTGGGCTTAATATGTTAATCACTTTGCAAGATCACATCTCAAAGCAAAACAAAAACCTCTAGTTACGACATCGTTCGTTACACTTCTGTCCATGAATGACTTTTTCTCTAGAAATCCCACCGTCCATCGGGTAGGTGTATGGCTTTTGACACCCCATCCGGAGAATACTAACCGAAACGTATGAACTTCCGATGAAACAGCCTTGTAGACTTTTGCAAACCTTAGTTCAAAAGAAGAATACCTTGGTTTTAGAAAATGAAACTTTTACTATTTATTTCCTAACTTGCAACATTTTTATAACTATTTACATTATTGAGTTAGGAATTGGTATCACTTTTCTTTCGACGTCCACATCGGCTCGCCTCCACGTACATGAGATGCTGTACTTATTATGATTCCATCCCTAAAATATAAATCCTCCATCCTTTCCTTCGATGTCACATCGGTGAGCGAACTCCAACAAATGTCCATGTACTTTATTGCGATGGAGTTTGTATATTAATTATTAAACACTTAAGATTTATAAACTTGCATCCTTTTTATTTACCAACTACATTAATAGATTTTTTTTTTGATTAAATTTTAACTTATATGACATATTATTTTTGCAAATAGAAAAATTTTGTTTTAGGAAACCAAAGTATAAACTTGAACTAAAATCTTTCTTACACCAACGATAATTTGATTCATCAATAATTAAGTTTTTCTCTTGATATGTGATTAGACTTTTAAGAGTAAAACTCTAATTTGTAAAAATTTAAAGAGAACAGCATTAATTAAATCTTTTAAGAACTCCCGAGGAAGAAAAAACCACAAGTTATTCTTATAAGCCTTAAGTTTTCCAAATAAATTTTGGCTTGAATCCTAATTCGTAAACAACACTTTCATTATCTTATTCTTTGCAAAAGAAATTCGCAATTACTTTAGTCCTATATATAATCAACTCGGCATATTTAAAAATCTTAATTGAGATTAGCTCAAGTCTTCTTTTTCTAATTATTTCAAGTCTTGCATGTTTATTGTTCTACATTAGACTTAGCACAAACTATCATCATTAATTGTTAAGGGAGAAAGCTAGTAAAATCTACACGTATGATGGCCCGTGTCAAAATTTAGCTCTTCTTTATTCTTTGACCAGCAGAAAACCTACATTTGTGTCTTATTTTTTTATATTTTTTTTATATTTTTTTTATATATGACAATTAAGAACTTAAAATTTTAAAATTTTTGCTATTTTTGTGGGAATACGGGTACTAGTGTGAACTAAAACAATCAGCAAAAGTAACATCAAATCGATAGATTCCACATTCCCAACTAAAACGAAACATTGTCCTCAATGTTTTAAAGTCGGGTTTCTACGAATATCTAGTCCGTTTATGAGGTACTCTGTGCAAAGTTAAACGTTAATCGAATAATGATGAAAGGATATAAGATCTCCCCAAACTAATCTTCAAACAAGGATAAGAAACTCGAGTTTAGGAACGGGAACACATCAACGGACATGAGAGGTCTTTAGAAATTTGTTGGGCTTAGATCCTACAAAAATCACAGCAAACAAGCAAAAAAATCGAGAATCGGAGATAGTGAGAGTACAAGCCTTTGCTCATACACAACATATTAGATAGAAATACGAAAGAAAATAGAAAAGGATAAGCAATGGGGTGAACTCCCAGAAGCGGCTTGTTTTTGGATACCGTAGTCGCAAGCTTGACTCGTCCTGAATTTGGTTGTCCTTAAGGAAAGTCTGGAGATCCGGGACAGACCAATGGTGGTGTATCCCCTCCATGTAGTGCTTTAAGACGGTGGCAGTTGACTTTATTTGAATACTTGAACATCGTTATGAGACATCTGGCGTGCCATTATGATTATTAACTTCGGTATTGGTGAAAGGACGGACATCGGGACTTGAGCTTTCGAATGAACTATCTTTAATCGGGAGTTGAAAGGAGGATTTTGATCACCAACATTAGAAGATTCGGTTTTCTTTATCTTGGAATAGTGGTAGCTTTTTGTCTTCTCCTTGTAGATTAGCGAATTCTCTATAAGCTGATCACGAATTCGCTAAGTTCATTGAGTTGAAGTTTCGATGATAGCCCACAGTCTTTAAAAATTTTCGAAGTTGGAATGGCTTAAGAGCCCAATACGCCTTGTTGTTCTAATTCTAATAATGGTAATTGACATGCTTTTCCTTAGAACATAACTTGTTCGGAGTGCTTTTAATTGGAGTCTTGTAAAGCGATCCTAACAAGCCCTATAATGCATCATCTAACTTGTCTGACCATGAGGCACGGTTTTCTCCGACCGTCCTCTCTAAAATTCTTTTGAGACCTCGATTCGTGACTTCAACTTGACCACTCATTTAAGGGTGGTAAGGAGTCGAAAGACGATGGGTGACACCATATTTAGACATAACTTTATTCAAATTTGTCGTTACAAAAATGGAGTCCCTTCGATCGCTCATGATTGCCTCTGGGGAGCACGAATCGGGAGAAGAAAAAGGGATTTAGAACTTAACAACTACTTAGCATCGTTGGTGGGGAGCGCTTTCGCTTTAAATAATAATAAAAAAACCCCCCATTTGGGATAGATAATCGACGGCTACTAGAATATATTTGTTACCTCTAGACGACGGAAAAGGTCCCATAAAATCAATTCCCTAAATATCGAAAATTTCACAAACTTGGATAGCATTTTGAGGCATCTCATCACGTTGAGAGATTTTACCTTGCCTTTGACATGCATCACAAGATTTGACAAATTCGAAAGCACCCTTATAAATCGTAGGCCAAAAGAAACCGGCATCAAAAACCTTCTTGGCAGTAAAGTTGGCACCGTAGAGTCCCCCGGTGGGTCCACTGTGACAAGCTTCGAGAATTTCAAGAGCTTCTTTGCCATCTACACACCTTCGGATTTATTTGATCCAAACAAGTCTTGAAAAGAATAAGGGTTTCCTAGAATGTATGTTTTACATCTTTAAAGAACTTGTTTTTCTCTTGAGTAGACATTCCTTTTTTAATGAATTTCCCCGCATGGTAGTTAGCAAAGTCGGCGAACCACAGGGTACTTTGGTCTCTAGAAGTTAATACACTTAAAGTCTCTAAAGGAAAAGTCTCGGTAATCTCTTTTGGATCTAAAACATTCTCATAAGGGTTTTCGAGACGAGAAAGGTGATCGGCTGCGTAATTTTCTGAACCTTTGGTATCATATAAACTTAAATCAAATTACTGAAGATGTTATGACCCATCGGAAGCAATCGGCTTTGGCGTACTTTCTGTTCGAGAGGTATTTCAATGCGGAGTGGTCCGTGTAAACAACACTTTTGTTCATGATAAGATATGATCGAAACTTCTCAAAAGCGTAAACAACTGCAAGCATCTCTTTCTCTGTTGTTGTGTAATTTGATTCTGCTTCGGTCATCGTCTTACTTGCGTAATGAATTGGTCGAAAATGCTTCTCAATCCTTTGTCCTAGAACCGCACCAATTGCATAATCACTTGCATCGCACATGATTTCAAAAGGTTGGTCCCAATTCAGAGCAATGAGAATTGGAGCTTCAGTTAACTTCTTTTTCAATGTTTGGAAAGCAAGAATGCAATCTTTCGAAAAAATGAATAGGAGTGTTAATCTCTAAGAGATGGGTCACTGGGTCGTGAAGATTTGGAAAAGTCTTTGATAAATTTGGATAGAATCCAGGAGCCGAGAAAACTTATGATTCCTTTGTACGGTCGTTGGGTGAGGAAGCTTAGAAAATTTCATCAACTTTGGCACTTATCGACTTCAAATTACTTTTTAGAGATCTTATTGTCCTATAAACCAATGCCTTCTTTAACCATGAAATGGCTCTTTTCCCAATTTAATGCTAATTTGGTGTCTTCACACCTTTTAAGCATTTTGTCTAAATTAGCAAGGCACGAGGAAAAAGAATCTCCGAAAACTGAAAAATCGTCCATAAAGACTTCCATCATTTTTTCTATCATGTCGTAAAAAATAGCCATCATGCAACGTTGAAAAGTTCCGGGTGCATTGCACAAACCGGAATGGAATACGGGACGATCGCGAAAGTTCCGTTATGGGGTACGTGAATAGTAGTTTCTTTGATCTTTTGGATCAATTGGGATTTGAAAATACCCTAAAAAACCATCTAAGAAACATTAAAATTCATTTCCGGCTAATCGCTCTAACATTTGGTCCATGAATGGTAAGGGAAAATGGTCTTTACAAGTATGCTTGTTTATACTTTCGATAGGTCGATGCAAACTCTCCATCCCGTTACTAATCTTGTAGGCACCAGCTCATTTTCTTCATTCTTGACAACGGTCATACCACCTTTTTTAGGAACACAATGGACCGGACTAACCCATGGACTATCCGAGATCGGATAAATCAATCTTGCGTCACGAAGTTTTTCTACCTCTTTCTTGATGACGTCGTGGATTTTTTAGGGTTAACCCTCTTTGATGTTGACTTAGGTTTTGTAATCATCTTCTAAAAGGATTTTGTGAGAGCAAAACTCTGGATCTATGCCTCCGATATCAGAAAGTTTCCAAGCAATTGCTTGTTTTCGGTTTTTCAAAACGTTAATGAGTGAGGTCTTTTATCTTGGCTCAAATATTTTGAAAATTATGACTGCAAGCTTGTTATTTTCTCTAAAAAACGCATACTCAAGATGCGGATGGTAACTCTTTAGTTCGACTTCGGGAATTTCATCTTTTGGTTCATAAGAAGCAGCATATTCGATTGAAGACTTCTTTGGTTCAACAACTTTAAGATCTCTTTGAATTTCTGGTAAGTAATCACCTTGGTTTGGATGAGAAGGTAATGGATCACTATTGAGAAGTGCTTCGAGAATGAGAATGTCACCCTCGGGATCATAGTACGTAGCATCAATTTTCGTTGAAATTTGCTCGTCATCGATAGCTATGAAAGCATCAGCTTCTTCGAAGAGGAGAAAATCACTTTCATCAAAAGGAGTGAGTGTTGGAGAAGAATTTGAAACAATCGGATCGTATCCGGGAGACGGATTGTTGTAAGCAACTGAGTCGGAAAAATCTAAGACTTCTTGTGAGTATTCTTCACACGTGACATCAATAAGATCGACTTTCTTCAAAGATGTGAAATTGTTGTACGAAATAGAAGGCGTATCACCACATTTAAGGGTCAAAGATTGATCATCATTTCTAAGAATTATCTCTCCTTCATATACGTCGATTAAATCATGAGCCGTCCTAAGAAAAGGTCGCCCGAGTATCAATGGTACTCGAGGATCGGCTATAAAATCAGCACAAACAAGTCGGGGGAACGTAAACTTCCTTACTATGACAAAAAACATTTTTCCAGCAAAACAGCCGGTTGGTTTGGGAAATTGTTACGGTCGGCTATTCTAACACAATTTTTGTTTCAGTTAGAGCCTGAGAGTTGAAGCTTTTCCCAAATGGATATAAGGCATGATATTGATACTAGCACCTAATCGGCAAGGGCTAAGTAACTATCGAACTCCGAAAATATCACATGGAACTGAGAATCGACCGGGGTCACCTAGCTTTTCTGGAAGCTTTTTTAGGACAACCGCACTACAATTTTCATTCAAAGGTGTTTTGGTTAACTCAATTAACTTGTATTTGTTATTAAGCATCTTTTTGAACATCGGAGCAAACTTTGGCATATGAATGAGAGCATCCGCGAAACTTAGCTCAAAGTGAAGATTACGGAAGATTTCCATAAACTTTGAAGCTAGGATATCATCCTTTTCACGAATCTTTTATTTGTTGAGTCTTGAAGGGTAAGGAAAATTAGGTTTGGCTTTGTTAGCAACGAAAAAAGGTTCTTCGGTTGGTTCTTGGACGAATGGAGGAGGTTGGATGTCTTCGGTGCTTGGTAGCTCCGTATCCTTTGTCACCTCACTTTCCTTTTCCACCACCGGCGGTGGAATCGGAGGTCCATCGTATGAAACACCACTATGAGTTGTAATTGCCTTGGCTTCATTCCTAGGATTTGGAATGGTATTGCTTGGTAACGAACTTGAACTTGAAGGTTGGTTGGTGTGATAGCTTTGCATAAAACTGAGCATCATTTTCTTAAAATCATCTTGCTTCTTTTGAGAATCATTGTAAACTCTTTGAAAATCATTTTGGTTTCTCTGAAAATTATCCAACTTCATTTGTAAGTTATTCATGTTCGCATCATTAGCTTTAGCATAATTTTCAAAATCCGTTTTAGACACACCTTGAATTTGTGAAACGGGAGGTAAAGCTTGATTAATCAAAGGTTGATTTGTTGGTGGTTGGTATGGTGGTGCTTGGTAAACGGCTCCTTGGTTGTTTTGACGGTTTTGGTTAAAGTTGGTTCCACGGTTTTGATTTGAATTAAAATTGGTTCCTTGGTATCGGTTTTGGTTGTTTTGGACATTTGGTTGGTTGAAACCCGGTGGTCTCATTTGACTTGCCAAATTGGATGGTTGGTTTCTTTGGAGAAAATTACCAACAACTGCGGTTTGTTGAAATTGTTGGATGTTGTCATGAAAAACGGGAAAATCGTTTCCACCTCGAGTTAACAGACAATGGTTAAAATTGTGATTCAAACCACATGTGACACAAACTTCCTCGACTGCTTTGACGGGTGCAGGAGTAGTAACAACTAAAGCTTTCATTTCATTCATCATTTTGTTCATCTTAATAGTCATCTTATCCTCAAGAGAAGCGGCTATTTGTTGCATATCGAAAGAATTATTAGAAGGTGAAGATTAGAAAGTGGAGACATCCGTACTCACTCTTGAATCATTAGCACGGACTTCTTGAGTAACGAACCTTTTGACTTGCTTTTCATAACTCGCTAATCCTTCTTGAGGCATCTTGTATAAGAATTTGCCACTCAGCGGCGAATCAAAGGGCATCTTTGTCGTTTGAATTCAAAGAATTGTAAAAATATCGAGTTGGTGTAGTTCCGAAAAGCCATGGTTGGGACATTGCGAAGGAGTTCCTTTTTAAAACGTTCCCATGCTCTCGTTGAAGGTTTCGGTTGGGTATTTGGTTAAAAAGTAATGCATCTCATTTCGATAGTACGTGGTTTTGAAAGTGGGAAAAATTGGGTGCTTGGGTTATGTGGTATATTTTGAAGAGGTGTTCGGTGGGTTGGGTCGTCCATGTCTGAGAATTTGATTAGGAGGTTCCTTGTATAACCAATACTGGGCTTTCACCGTCTAGAGAAAGGAAAATAGCAAAAGCTTTATCGAAGTGTTCGGTGGAACTTCGGGATGTCTAAACGTTAGAAGTGAATTTGCTTGAAAATTCGAAGGTGAATTGTGAGGGTCTTGGCTCATACCCTTAAACTTATTACTTTGCACAAGATTGATTAATTTAAGGTTCTGTTTAAGCTCGAAATTGTTAACATTATCGGTGGAACAACTATAGCTCTTCAACCCACCGATTGGGTGCTTGGAACATTTGAGCTCAGGTAGATTATCGGCCATTTTGCAACAATGTTTTGATCGACAATTGTTTCAATTTTTACATCAACCTTAATAGATTTAATTTTTAACTACTTACACTATCATAGCTAACTAATATCTCAAAAAAATAAAAACTTAAACTCACAACAAACCCCAACAACATAAACACTAAATATTACAACACAAACTCCTTTTAACTTAATACACTTAATATACTAAACCCAAATAAATCATACTACTATCACTTTCTCACTTTAAAATTCAAATCCCTTATCTACTAAAAACTATCTAACATTATAGACTTTGCAATATTATAAATACAATTATAACTATAATTTAGAACCAACAACATGAATACACCTTAAATTATAACATCACATAACCTTATCATACTAACTCTTCATAAATTATAAGCATATAATTACCCCAAATTATACTTATTATAATATTATGATAATAATACATAAAAGATTTCATAAAGTTAATAATAAACCAAAAAATACCAATTCAACTAAAAATTATACAATAACTAAAAAACACAAAAAAAAACAAATCAACTCCTACATTCACTATCCACCCCAACTCACACACCCACAAACTAAAAATTAAAACAAGATAGCTGACGCTCCCGTGTCCTTCCTCAGCGTCTAATCATCTTGGTACCAAACGCATTGTGTGCAAAGAATTAGAAGTACATATGACATGGTACGTTTGTGGTGTGTTGTAGATGTAATAGACACATCTCCTCGCCAATAAAAAAAAAAAAAACAATACAATAAAATGAAGCAGTTGTTGATAGTGCTAGAGTACATTGGATACTATTGATATTGCCATTGAGATGTCGCGTGACTGATCTCTGTGTCCATCACTAGTAATACCTATTGCCTAATATGTGTGTATGTAAAGTATCCTTGTGTAAATTAGTTGAATATCGAGTGTCAATTTCTACTTGGTATCTATTAAAAGGCCTTATTTTTTCCAGTTAAGATGTAGGATGGTTGTGTCAGATATTCAACACCTGAGTACGGTTATATTTTAATATTGTTATTAAGCGAAAGCATACTAATGTATGGAAAGTGGGAGATTATAGTCCTGTTTCTTGTGTGTAGTGTAAGGGTAGTCATCTACCCTCGCACATCTGTGTATTTGATGGTGACTTGGCTCGAGTTAGTAACCCCTTGTACAGGGGTGATCATCTTTTACTCGTCTACTTAAAGATCTGTGAGTATAAGAGCAACAATTATAAAATGTTAACAATAAAAAGGCAAGTTTAAGCGACAAGTTGTAAACAAGTATACGTGGAAACAGAATAAAACGCGTGTGATAGATAAGCAAACTAAAGCTAAAATGAACCTGTCCTGTAAGAAATGTTTCCTGTAGAAACTATAGCATGTAGGGTCAAAAAGTAACAATTGTATGGAAAAGAAAAATATTTTTTTTGATTTATTTTTGAGTTTTCTTGTTTGAATTAAAAGACTAGATTTAATCTAGATCTTTAGAGATCGTTATAAAAAATAGTCAAAATATAAGTACCTAACATACATTTAGAATAAATATAGATCCTATTTTAGCTTAGAAGAGTCTAGAAAAAGTATTTATATAAAGAGCAAAGAGAAAACTATTTTTAACTATGTTTTATGTTTTAAAAATATATTCGTCATATTTTTTAAAATTTTAAAAATTGAAAAGCTCAGAAAAAGGGCAATTTAATCGAGTCTAGAACAAACGATGTAAAATGATTTTGTACTAGAGATGTAAAAACCTTAAGCTCATTTTTTTAGTGAAAAATTCGAAGAAAATTAATTGTTTGTTTGTATTGTTATTCGTGACACTTGGTTTTCTATTTGTTGTATGTATTTTAGTAAGAATTGTGTAAGTTTAAAATAATTATATTAAATAAAAAGAAAATCTAATAAGAAATTTGGAAAATAAATTGACTGAAAAAATTATGAAAAATTCAGGGAAAAAACTTCTTAAACCATAGCAGAAAAACAAGGGAATACAATAAGAAAGGACCAAGAAATGCTTAAACGATACTAAGCCCTCAAATGCATAGCTGTCATAAGGCTTCACTCCGGCTTTATTTTGATAGACAGTAGAGAATGAAATTTGGTGTACTGTAGTATTAAAAGTGTGGGGGCTGAAGTAACATGGATGAGTATTGAATGCAATTTGGTCTGACACGTTGCGCATGTGTTATAACAGAGAGGATAGGCGTGGGACTCGTAGTGTGGGCAACCTCCCTTTTTCGCACCTGTTTTTTCCTTGTACTTGTGTTTCGAAAAACTAAATATCTTATGTATCTTGGAAGAAAAGGACACGCTAAAGATAAGCTTACTTTATAAAGAGCGACATAGGGCTGAGAATCTAATGTTAATTAGAAGATCAAAAACTAGCTGTTAATTTATAGAATCGTGTTTCTATGGGAGTGTGTGTGGTCATTTCGGCCTTTGTGGTTTTGTCACTTCATATAACAAGCTCTCTGTATGATCGATAGGGCTCATGTTTAGATAGCTGTCAAAATATGATAAGGAAAAGGAAAGTGTTCTAGAAAGCTTATAAGATGCTTAAGCTAAAGATGAAAAGAAAATAGAGCTTAAAAGACCTAAAGTTCACTGAAAGGGATGATGGAATAGTGACCGAAACTCAGAGGAGATATAAAGAGCCAAAGGCTTCAAGAATATTATTAAGCTAAAAAGCTTAACAAGGCAATCCAGGGTTCCTTGTATCTTATGCGTAGCCTTATCAGATAAGTAAAGATACAACTAATGAACGAACCAATTTTCAGCTCAAGTTTAAAATCTAGACCGTATAAGCTAAATAACATATGGAATGTTGAAAGCTAAGTTTTATAAAACTGGCATATGGTTTTTGAGGTACTTTTATTGCGTGTTTTGGTGGATTTTTGGACAGCTAGCATTAAAGTAGGAAAATAGAGCGTGTTGATATATGCAAGTTTGTAATATCGATTTGTATTGATCTATTATTAGTTCTTATCCTTTAGAACTATATGTAACTATACTGAAATTAAGATCCTGGTAATAATCCGCTAAAGTTTTCTTTACTTCCCTACTGATAGAAGCTAGCTACAATTAGTGATCTAGTACCTAACTTCTTGTTGTAGGTTACTGTGGTGCACTTTTGTCCACAGTGGCAAACCGAACGAGTGGAGGTTTCTTATGCGAAAACCTGCAACCTCGGTGAAGACCCACACTCCAATTGGAGCATTTGTACAAGAATAATTAAAGTGTTTTAGACAAATGCACTGTATATAATGTCTTGTGTTTTTGATGTAATATGCTACCAAAGTGAAATTCTAATGAAAAAGTGCGTCCTGGTCCTGGACTCTTTCTTGTAATTTTTGAAGACATCTACACTATTGATTTATTTCTTTTAATAAGAATCTAACTCTGTAGAAAAAATACTGAATTGAACAAACTGTTGTGTCTTAATTACACTGAATCTCTAGAAATGCCTCTATATTACTACATCTTTGAACATCTTCACTGTTTTGGATTCTGTTTTTGAGAGTCAGAAAGTCTATATGCTGTTTAAATCCAACACGACCCCTTTGTCGCAGCGACTTTCGATACAGAGAACTGATTAAGCCTGTTGACTAATTTTTAAAGATCTAGCAAAGCAAGGACTATGAAAGCCAGCTAGTAATAGGAGCTGTTTTAACTAAGATCTGTATATTTAGAAGGCATAAATTTAACTACTGAAATCTGAAGCTAGTAGAATGTAGAATCTAAGATCTATGGCTCAATATTTTTTTGGTTTGTTGTTATGTGGTTTTATGACTAGTTTAATGAAATGTCAAAGATCTAAACTACATCTCAGGATAAGCAAATAAACTGAGATGAACATCTAAAGATTATTAAGGCTTCAAGTCTAAATTACACAAGATAAGCGACCTCAATAAAGCAAGACGAGAATAGATGCTAATAAAGCAATAGATGTAAGTGCGTTATAGAAGCCTATAAACTAGGCAGTTTAAGAACGAAATTAGATGTAAATAGGAAAAGAGAAACTTACTTGATCCTTTAGTCTAAAGCAGTAGGAAAGGCGCTCAATTAAGAGCATGCTACAAGCTCTCCTAGCTTATGAATTAAGCTGGAGTTAGGTACCTTGAGAACCCTGCAAAGTTTGGTTTCTCCTTCCAGGATAATAGCTCTAGACACCAAACTGTGTACATAAACACTAGAAAGTGTAATTAGAGTGCATTTTGTTTAAGGCTGCGCTTTATGTTGGTTAAATTAGAATGCTCAGGATTAAGTAAGTGCTCAATTCTCAGCTGTTTGATAGAGGGAAAGATAGCTTGATTGAGTAGCTATTAGGATAGTAATAGAGTAATTTTTAGGAGGATTAAGATACTTGTATTTAGCAATATCACTTTAAGAAAAGACTGAAAATAGAATATATTGATTACTATGAGGGCAAAGGGATTATCAATGCTTTAAAAGGAAAAATTGTACTCAAGTTTAGAAGAGAAAATTAAGCAAAAAGTGAAATTAAGCTAAAAGCTATGCCTAAATTCGATACTTGTGGTGTGTGCGAGTGAGTCAGGGTCCCTTTTTGTATAGCCTTGCTTGGATCGTTCTGGCCTTCTTTGAGTCTCAGTCTCCTGTGTATTCTCAACTTTCTTTCAATCTCGGGCCATCGAATCCATTTGCAAGTCTGTTTTGAGTCAGAGCTTTGTACTATGGCAGTTGGGTATCACATTGTGGGAAACCTGTAGGGATTTGCACCTCAGAGATGCGTCATTTCTTTTGATTGTGTAATGTTGTTGCGTTGTGCTAGTTTTGTGGGATGAGGGTTCTGTAGTGGATAAATCGCCCAGCACCTCTTTATGCTTCTGTGTCCATCCTCGCTGATGTGTGATCCAGTACTTAAGAGATTGTTGAGAACGCCTGTTTGAGATTACTTTTTTTTGAAGCCTTGTTGTCATCATGATATTACGAGCTCATGAATGTTGCTCGCGTTTAGAAACCTCATTTTCCATTGTTGCGCCTCCTTGTGTTTTCACCAATGGTTAGACATGTGGAAGAATGATGAATATTGTGTACATAAGGATTTCAACGCATTTTATTTAAACTGAATAAAGGGTAGATAAATGGTGTGTTTTAAAGTTTTGGGGAAGTGTGGCAATATGAGGTCCCTCTCTTTTCTTTGTTACTCAGACTTTGTTTGTGGTTAAAGGACTCTTTGAAACTATTGACAAACGTGTTTGGACCCTGTCTGTGCGTTATTGGAAAAAGGGATAGTGGGCTAAGGTTTTGGGGGCTTTGGCATGTCGGGTAGTGGTGGTTTAGGTCCATTAGGTAATTTTGTAAAGCCCGCCAGATGAAGAGTGTGAGGTGGCCAATTTTTATGGACTGTTGATTGAATAGTTTGAGGGGTCTCTTGCTAAAATGGAATAATGTGTTGGGTACTTTGTTTGCACTTTTGTTGACTCCCATGTATTGTTGATTTGAGGTTGACTTTTCTCGGCCTTTCGGTCTTTGATATCGCTTTGGCGTTCGTCTTGTTGGTGAGTCTTTCTGATTCCCTGTATGGTGCTTGCCGTGTTTTGTTTTGTGTTGACTTGTTGTTTCTTGTGATTTTTGAACTTTATCGCTGTCCCTTGCACACTACAAAATATCGCAGACATATGACGAAATTATTTTTGCCAGATTTGTATTTTGGTTCTGTTTTTTGGGTTGTTTGTTGAGCGTTATTGTTAGGGTACAATAACGTGTCACGATTATGTGTATGTGTAGCATCCTCGAATGTCAGTGATCAATAAGAGCTGCTAAAGAGAACAGTGTAAGAAGATTGGAAAAAGGTCTTGGCTCTAGTGGCGCAAGAGAACCTTCAAGGTGGGAGCTGCTTTCGAGATCGGTTACCGTCCAAGGATGAAAGAGTTGTGTATAGGAGAGTATGTATAGCTAAATGGGGAGGGATTAGTGTATATGAATAATGTTTGAAAGAAGGTGATTATGTATGGTGCATGATATAGGTGACATGGATATTGTAATAGTGAATGTGTTAAGCTGGTAGATTACTGTTTATATGCCGTGCATTGGGATTCGCGTTAGCGCTGTCAGCTCTCTACTGAGAGTTTAGTGCGCGTCTAGTGCATTAATTCAGACTACAAAATGGTGTACATATGTATATCTGTTGAACCAAGAACACCTCCAGACCAGGACTACAAATGCATTTGTGATGATGAGGGTGCGACTTACATTGCGCAGACCCCTTGTTAAAGATGAGAACGTGAGAAGGGTAGGAAGCTCTAAGGAGATACTTTGCGCAGAGATGTAGGAAGAACCGTAGAAGATCAACTACTGCATCTCCCGAATTAGCACACTAAACCCTTCTCCATGTCTAAAGATATAGTGAAATAAGTTCATAATTATGTGTCGGAGCCTAAAAAGCTCCTCCAAAGAAGATCCCAAGAAGAGGGGCACTATTCATGAGTATGGATGGAAGAGGGGCTCAAAGGTTATTTGAAGAAGAACAGGCGAGTCCAGTTTGAGGGAGATGAGAGCAATAGGGTTGTATAGGCTTTTGGCCTTGTTATGTGATCGAATAGCGAGCCATATTGTTGTCTGTGATTTTGATTGCGTGGACGGCTCGGGCGTGCCTTAGGTGATTAAGTTTAAGGGTGTTACCAAAAAGGGGGTGCGTTTGGATTTGATATTATAACACCGCGGGGTGTTTGTTTGGCTGTCAAACCAGCCCATGGGTGCGTTTGGCTTAACAGCCACGCACAAGGGTGCGTTTGGCTGTCCGGGTCGGCGTGCTGTGTGTTCGGTGCCTGGGGACAGCTGGGAAAACAGTCCGAGAAGAAAGGGCCGGTGGGTTTGGTTTGTTGGTTTGTTTGGTTTTAACAGCCGGGGAGCATTGTTGGGTTTGGCTGCGAAAAACAGGCACGGGGTGCGTCGCGTTTGAGTGTGTTGTCACCAAAATAAAGTGAGTTCAGTTAACACAAAAATATATAAATTGTTTCATATATTTGATCGAATAATATGTGATGAAATATTATAAATTGCGCGGCTAAGTAAAACACAAATAAAATTTAACACGGAATTTATATAAGTTAAAAGAGATATTGGATATATCTTAGACGAGAGTTGGACCAAAAATGGACCTTGACACCTTTTATACCGAATAATAAATATCAAAAATCGAAACATAAGATTCGGGAATCGAGATGTTGATAAATTATATTTTGATTTACAAAATATAACAAATTATAATTATACGGACGTTTTGATATAAAATGGGACTTTTAACTCTCAATAACAAAGAAACTGGAATGAAATCGAAATATATACTTTAATAGAAAATAAGTTATTTTTAATATATTAAATCTGACATATCTATTAATTAAATGATTCGAGCACTTTCGAGTCCGTTTCAGCTTTCCGGCGAAACACGAAAGTTGTTCGTAATGACCTTTTACTTTGCCGCGAGGATTATCAGTTTTAAAACTTGAGATATAGCGGGGCGAAACTAAAGGTCAACGTAAAAGTCAACAGATATTTTATTAAATATGAATACATTATGAGTACGATTTTGAATGATAAAATAAAGTCGATTAATATATTATTTTAATTAATAGTTTAATATCGTTATTCGGTTCTAAAAACGGAAGGTCTAAAAATAGTAACTTTCTGTAAATATTGAGATAAGTTATAATGGACGGAAAATAGTATATATACATAAAATATACTAAGGGTTAAGGTTTCAAAACACGGCATGTTGAGGATTTCTCGTCACATGTATATATGACAGCATACATATAAAAATATGTATGATTTTGTGGTAACGATGTACGCATCGTTGATCGTATTTAATACGTGTATTATAATAGGGCGACATAATTATAGGTCGTGGTCGAGATCGTTGCAGATTCAGTTGTGATTTAATTGGATTAATTGATCGTGGTCTTTAATCAATGTGAGTTCATAGCCCCACTTTTTACAGTTTTACTGATTTATTATTATTTGGGGTGAGAACATGCTTTGTTTTATAAATTGGACGCAAGTGTTGAAAGTATATTGATTATGTGTTGCCTTTAAGTAGCGAATTAACCTCTCTCCTGAGCCCATTATTCATGAAATGTTTATGTGTACATCGATGTAGTTGTGAATTACATTATGTGAGCGCGAATGATATAAATAGATCCTATTGGGATTACCTCCCACGTTTGGGTGATTAGCTATCATTAGGTAATACGATCGTTGGACCATGTCGGACAGATGGTTTGTTGCGGGTATACAACATCTGTGTACGGGCAAATAAATGCTAAATTAGCAAATATAGGTTGAGCTTCGGTGTCTATGAGCTTGTGCAACAGTAATCTGGTTTTGTGTGATTGTTGGCATTGTTGTAACATCACGGAGAAATCTTACGGTCTGCATAATTTAAATACTTTAACATATGACTACCAACTTTAATGTTGACACTTTTAAGCATGTTTTTCTCAGGTGAATTAGATGCTTGGACTATTTGATGTGCATTGGAGTCTTTACATTCAAGCTTTTCATTGTGATGCAAATTATGGGACAAATATTATATTAAATTCAGATTTTTATTAAATCAACAAATGTTATTATTCAAACGACACCTAGAAGTCGTTCTCTTGTATCTATTGCTGTGTATTATGAAGTAACACCCCATTTGGTATTCCGCTGCGTTGTAAATGATTTTTGGGGGTGTTACACTCAAGCCCTGCATGTGAAAGTGCTTCAGTCACCTGCAGATCATAAAGATAACCCCCCAAACCCCTAACTCCACCATACCCCCCCCCAACCCATAAAAATGCTTAAAATTTTAACAGAACCACAAGGAAAAGGTTGACACAACATTGGTGTTAATCATTGCGTTTCATAATGTGTTTGCAGTCCGAAGATACTTAGTTTCTATAGGAGGTGGCAATTTGAAATAAATGCAACCCGAACACAACCCGTTTAACTAATCATGCAGAACAACTCAACTGTAACCCTGAGTCCCGGACACACATAATCTTTTTTTTTTTTTTAATATGTTTTAAAGGGTGGGTTAAACATGTCGAACTTATAGTTTACCCTTCTTAATATTTTAATATATCAACAACCCAAACCGAACACTGCACTTAATTAATTTACATTAATTCACCCCTAATTAAGCCATCTATTTTCGTGTTGTGTCGTACAATGCCACCCTAGTTCTAGTGTTTGGATATAGTAAATTCGTATATTGAACCACAACCAAATCGCATAGTGGTTAGGTCATTGTTTAGGTTAAGGTTCAAAACTCGTTAGGTGTGTACATCTCAGTCACAAACGCTCGCCCTCCCCAAGTAAACAGAAAAAACCTCATTCGTTTACAGTTTACATAATTACATCAGATATTTGCTACAAAGACGTTTAAAAGTTGATAAAATTAGACATAAGTTAGATATAAATAAAAGCAGCCAGCATGCATGCAACAATAAAATCCAAATAACTAACAACCTGTTCTAAAGAATGATAGTTATCAGCAATGAAGGAGTAGTTTTTCTTTTGCGGCTGCGAAAACGACGACGAGGTCGAATGATGCCTGTGTTTGGCACCTTGTTCCCTTGAACTCTTTCCCCCCATCGATTGATATAAACTTCCACTTTTAAACGTAAAATCTTTAAACAATTAGTCTGAAACCCTAATATTTATAGTGAAAAAAAGGTGAGTTTCAGTTGCTGCTTGAAACAACGCGGTTGATGATTAGCTATAGTTATATTTTTGCTTAATTTTAATTTACACTGGGTAACATTTCTTCTTACGTGCGGCTATTCTCGAAACCTAATCTTTATAGAAAAAAAATTATAAAGTGATCGAGTTTAATTTGCTACCTTATTGATAATCGATTCTTTAAAGCAACGCGGTTTTTGTTGTTTGTTACGTGGAAGTTTCGCTGATATTTTGTTTAATTTATACTGTAATAAAGTAGTAAAAAGTGTAACTGAAAGTTGTTATTGGCATTATATAGGGGGTGTTTGTTTCAGCTTATATGTTGATATGAGCTTATTTGATTTCGGTTTATATATGATAAGTCTTATTCCGGCGACTCAATCAGTTGAATCGGTTATTAAATCAGGTCAATTAATTGTTGACCATGATTTGACTGAGGCTTGACTTTTCCGGCTTCGGCTTTGAATCTTTGGCTTCTTTTTGTACTCTTCTGATTCCTGTATCCGTGCTTGCCCGTTTTTTTGACTGTTTTCTTGTGATTTTTGACTTATCCGTACCTGCACACACAAAACACAAATACAAGCATATTTTTGCCATTTTTGGTCTGTTTTGGGTTTAATTGAGTTATTTTAGGTACAAACGGATAGGTGTATTTTACACCTATCAGTGATCAAAAAGCTGCAAAAGAAAGTCAAAAGATTGAAAAAGGCACTCAGGGCAAGAACTTCAGGGATGAAGCTCTTCAAGATCGGTACCTCCAGGAGAAAGAGTTTGTATAAGGAGTATGTATCCAAACAGGGGAGGAAGTTAAGGAAAATGTTTGAAGAAGGTGATTATGATGGTGATGATATGGTGAATGAAGTAATAGAGAATGTTAAAGGAGATACAGTTAATGCTGTTAGTGCTGCTACTACTAGAGTTAGTGCTGCTAGTGCATTAATTACTACTGCTGGTGTAACTATTAGTACTGTTGAACCAAGAACACCTCCAACAACTACTACAAATGCATTTGAAGATGAGGGTCTTACCATTGCTCAAACACTTGTAAAGATGAGAAGTGAGAAGGCTAAGGCCTAAGGAGTTACTTTCAGAGATGTAGAAGAACCAAGAAGATCAACTCTAGCACCAATAACACAACCTTCATCTAAAGATAAGGGAAAAGCAATTATGGTGGAGCCTAAAAAGCCTCCAAAGAACCTAAGAAAGGCACATATTCAGATGGATGAAGAGATAGCTCAAAGGTTATTTAAAGAAGAACAAGCACAGTTTGAGAGAGAGCAAATGATTGCTAGGGAAAGAGCTGTAGAAAAAGAGGCCAAGGATGTTACATTAATTAAACAAATGGAAGATGTTCAAGCAAGGATGTATGCAGATGTATTACTAGCAGAAAGACTTCAACAAGAAGAAAGAGAGCAATTTACTATTAATGAGCAAGCTAGAATGTTGGTAGATTTGATTGCAGAAAGAAAAAAGGTTCTTTGCTGCACAGAGAGCTGAATAAATTAGAAACAAGCCACCAACCAGATCAACTCAGAAACAAAATGGTAACTTATCTAAAACACATGGGCAAGTACACTCATAATTAGTTGAAGAACAAAAGCTTTGAAGAAATTTAGAAGCTGTATGAAAGGGAGCAGAAGTGGATAAATGATTTTGTTCCTTTGGATTCTGAGATGGTTAAAGACAGTGGAAAGAAGGATGATTATAGTCAAAAGCAAGCAGAAAGTAGTAAGAAGAGATCAAGAGCAGTACATGATGAAGAGAGTGTCAAGAAATAAAAATCAGAAGATGATGCTGAAAAAGAGGAGCTTAGAGCTTGTATGGATATAGTTCCAGGGGATGATATTGCTATTAATGTTGAATCTTTGGCTACTAAATACCTAATAGTTGACTGGAAGACACACATTTTGACAGAAAATATGATGTATTATCAAATCATTAGAGCTGATGGAAGTTCTAAAAACTATAAAATATTCAGTGGAATGCTTGATGATTTTGACAGACAATATGTGGTAGATCTATATAGGCTGGTAAAAGAAAGGTATGAGACAACAAGCCCAGAAGGATATGACTTGTTACTTTGGGGAGATCTGAAGACTTTATTTGAGCCTAATGAAGAAGATGAAATATGGAAGAATCAACAAGACTACAACTTGATAAGTTGGAGATTATTTGACTCATGTGGAGTTCATGTATTGTTGATGGATACTGGAATTGCTATTCACATGATGGTAGAGAAGACATATCCTCTTACACAGGAAATGCTTTCAAGGATGTTGAACAGAAGGCTAGAAGTTGATCATGAAAGTGAAATGGAGTTTGAGCTCCTCGGATTTATAAGATTACAACTTCAGAAGTAGAAGAGTGTTTGGATACATCCTCCTAGTGATCGAGATGCTGATAATGAAGAAACTTGATGATTAACAAGTTGAATATCAAGTTTAGGGGAGGATTGTTGGGAATTAGAGGCTTCTACAACTTAATGTTGCTGGTTTAAGTTTATGCTGCTGTTGAATATTAAAGAAAATAGTCTAAGTTATTAGTACTGTTAGTATTATAGTTAGTGCAGCTAGTACAAAGTGTTAGTATTGTCAGTTTTTTAATATTGTTAGTATTATAGTTAGTACTGTTAGTTATAAATAGTTAGTACTGCTAAAGTGATATACATGAGATATATTAGGAATAGATATGCTTTGATCACTTGACGCGTTTTGTAAGCCCATTAGGGTTTCCTTGGTGTATAAAAGGAACCCTAAGGCATAGATCTAGATATCAGTTTTTCATATTAGTTCTTCATAGTTTGCATAGCAATCATAGTTAGTATTCATAGCTATTTTGTAACTCTAAATAGTATTCAATATATTGAAGGTTTAGTAAAGATCTTGTTTTACTATTTCATTGTTCTTCTTAGTATTACAAGCTAGATTCTGCATTGTTTGTGATATTCTCAATCTTAGTTTCTACTATAGTTGTCTTGGATCTATCTAATACAACTAAGCTTTAACAAGCTAAGAAGTAAGATCGGTCAAGAAGGGATCAACAACAAATACAAAGAGAAGAAAAGATATCAAGCTAAATGAATAAGAATTGCGTTGCACTCCACTAATGTACGCCGCACTTACCTATATAGCCAAAAACCACCGCACTTATACCAAGTGCGCCGCACTTTCCATCTAATGTGAAGAATAAATGAAGACTTTATTACAAGTGCATTTACACCCCAAGTACGCCACACATTCTTTTGTATGCGTCACACTTTCTCAATTAACATTTAATGCTAGTGTATTTAATCACCAAGTGTGCCGCACAATGTTTTGTATGCGTCGCACTTTTCACCTAAATTTAGCCTATAAATAGAGGACTAATTTTTACTCTCAAATCACTCCTCTCTATTCTTCTCATTCCATATAACACACACACCCCAATCCTTTCACCCATACAAACACCAAAACACTACTCCTTTGAAGAATAAAGATCAAACAATCAAGAACGAAGACGGTTATCAACTTAGTTATTGAAATAATGGAAGTTTATGTTAAATCTACTTTTGTTATGAACACTTTAGCCATGAGAGGCTAAATCTCTCATGACTACTTGGTGATGTTATGATAATGAATAAACATTTGGTATGATCCGTGTTCGCTTTATAACATTTAAGCTTTTGAAAACAATCTGATATATCTAGGATTCGGTTTAGAATGTATGTGAAGTTGTCCTATTTTTCCTTTTCAAACCTCGCCATTTGATTGGTGGAGTGCATGCGTAGAGATGTTATAGTGTAAAATGCCATTTGCATTACAAAAAACTCTCCAAATTGAACTAATTATTTCAAATTCTTTACCATGGTCGGTTCTTATGACACCTATTGTACATCCTAATTAGTTTTGGAATTTTCTTACTAAATATTTCGAATTGATCGAAAGCTTTGGTTTTATCCTTAAGGAATCTAGTCCAAGTATACCTAGAGTGTATCTACTTCTGACTAAGGTATTTGTGGGTTCCTCTGTAACTCCGTACGGCGGATGGACCGAAGAGATCCATATGGAGGAGTTCTAAGAATCTAGTTATTGAGACTATATTCTTAGCTTTGTGACTAGCGTGTGCTTGTTTTTCAATTTTGCAAGCATCACAGAAGTGTTGATCAAACTTAAGCGTAGGTAAGTTTCTAACTAATTCCTTAATTGCTAACGATTGAATGAGACGCATATTTACGTAGCCTAATCTCCTATGCCACAACATGGAGTTTTCATCAATCGTTGCTAGACAAATTTGTTCTTTTGGCTTATTTCCTAACTTCATCACATATAAGCCTTTCTTCCTAATACCTCTACCTATGACCTTACCATCCTTAGTGATTTCAATATCAAGTATCAGAGAAAGTTACTCTACACTTGTTATCACATATTTGTCCTACACTTAGCAAGTTAAATCTTAAGTTATCTACATGTTCTACATTATCTATTTTGAGAGAGTTATTCGAAATCGTACCTTTGCCAATGATGTTACCGCAAAGATTGCTACCAAAAATAACATTACCTCTGTTGTATGCCTTGTAGCTTGAGAAGAGCTTTTGGTTACCTATCATGTGTTTAGAGCATCCGTTATCCTTTATCCACTCATCGGGTTCCAAGTCGACTCCAAGGCATATCTATTTATATAAGATAATAACTCAAACATTTGGTCCCCAATATCTCATAGGTCTAAAGTTGTTAGTGCTAAACATCCCTTACATTTGATGCAATTGGTTGGGATGTGGAAATGGAAGACACATTTCCCATGGCATGTAACTTTGATGTTGGAAATTGTTCCAAGTTACGAGAAAACCATGAGGTTGGTTTTGTCGACAAACGTTCCTTTTTGGTTGCGGTGTCTTAGGACGAGGATAATTATTATTGACTCTTCTAGGTGGTGGAGTTTTTGATCTAACATTAGGTTTTAAAAATCCTACTCCGGGTTTTAACGATGGCTTATAAAATTGTTTAACTTCATTATCACTAGCAACTGGAACTTTGACGTTGTTTACCATTATATGTTTTGATCTAGGACCCAAAATTGACTTTTGAAAAGAAACAGATTTTTCAAAAACTAGTGAACAGACCAGCGGTCCCATAATTACTTTGGGGGCCATCTGGTCTTTAAGGGGGCTGCCTATGGTATTTGGAGGACCGCCACCAGAGGATGTTTTTTGTGATTTCACAAATTTTATTTCCTTAGTTCCACTGGATGATGCTTCAAATGAATTAAACCCTAAATCCAATTTTTCTCTAGAGGGCTTTTGATTACTCAACATTTCATTTAGACAATGCGTACTCTTTTCAAATTTAGTTAATCTATTGGCTTCCGCTTTGAGTTTTTCATTCTTAATTTTAAGCATATGACACTTTACACATTCGAGATCAACTCCCTTGTTTTTCTCGAGTGTAGACACTTTTTCTTCTAGAATACTAAGTTCTTTTTCTAAACTTTTTTAGTGGCTTTTAATATTTTATTTTTAGTGATTATCTTTAGCTCTTTGGACCAGTTTTTATCAATTCATTTCTATCACTAAATTTATTGATGAAGTTTTCATCACTAAAGTAAGAGGATTTCGGACGAGCATAACTTCATTTGATGCTTAAGTCGAGACACGCGTCTCATTTTGACCTTCTATCATCTCTTCATCGCTATCACTCCACAGAACCTCCGCATGAACGTTTCTTTGGTCCTGTCTTTCGGTGGTTTTGAATTTCTCCAATAAGAATGATTTGGATCGCGCATCTAATAACATTTTTTATCTCCTTCTTTACCGTTCTTGTCATCTCGGCTTCTTTGGAACGTCTTTTTGTCATTCTGAGGTTGTCTCGCGAATCTACCTCTTCTTTTAAAGAACTTCTTGAAGTCTTTAACCGCCATGGCGTATTCTTCATCTTCACTTCCAGAAGTCAAACACTCCTCATTACTAGATTCTTTCTTAGCCTTTAAAGCAAGAGATTTTCTTTCTCCTTTAGCTTTGACTATTTCAAAATCTTTCTTGATGATCATCTTGTGAACTTTGAGATTCCTGATGAGTTCATCAAGTGACAGTGATATTAAGTCTTTCGATTCTTCAATCGCCGTGACCTTTGCTCTCCATTTAGGATGTAGAGCCCTAAGAAACTTCCTAACATAATTCTTGCTAGAATAACCTTCATCAAGAGCTTTTAGACTAGTAATGATAGTATTAAATCTAGCAAAAGCACTATCTATAGATTCGTCTTTAGAAATGACGAATTGTTCATATTGTTGTACCAAAAGGTCGATCTTGTTATCTTTGACTTGGTTATTACCTTGATGGGTGATTAAAAAAGTTTTCCAAATTTCTTTTGTCGTATTACACATGAAATTTTTTTGCATATTCTTTTCTTGGCAAGGCATTGTAAATAACCATTTTAGCTTCGTTATTTTTAGCAAGCTTCTTTTTAAGATCGTCACTTTGTTTTTCGAAAAGGATAACCTCATCTAATTTGGTTTTTGGATTTTGTTGAATAAGTTGAAAATCACTGTTAGTAATAACATGCCAAAGATCTTTTGATTTAACGTATGTCTCAAATCTATTTTTCCAATAAATAAAACTATCACTTTCAAAAAGTGGTGGTCTTTGCATAGATTCCCTTCTAGATATTTGTCGGAATCCATAGATCGATCCAAGCTTTAAAATACACAAATTTTAAAATCTTGAGTGACCTTGGCTTCTGATACCAATTGTGGAAACTAGAGGGGGGGGGGGGGTTGAATAGTTTACAGGTTCGTTTTACGTTTTAAAAGTTTGCTTTCAAAATACTTAGATTCGAGTTGTATGTTTAACCAATCAACAATATGAATCAACAATGTAAATATCTAAACTTAAAAGAATGAAAACAATATAAAGATATAAGGAAAGAAACAATCAAACCAAAATGCCAAGATTTATAGTGGTTCGGCTACGAAGCTCCTCTTCGCCCTACTTCATTCCTCGAGTATCCTACTTGAGATTTCACTATGTCAACAAGCTCTCTTTAGGAGGAAAAAAACGTTTTACCACGCCGCCTTCGCTTACGTTATATTTGACCACTAAGCTAAATGTCGAGTCCTAATCTTAGCTAGAATCAATCTACCACTTCACAAGCACTACACATTTACAAGATCCATACTATCGGATTTACATACAATCTGAATCATACAATTTCACAATTTAATTACAATAGAGATTTGATACTTAGAAGAAGAGAGGAGAGATCACTAAATAACAATTCGTTTCTTGGCGAATACGAATGTTCTTCTCTTGCACTTGATAGAGATTAGAGGAGAGATGAGAAGAAAAGATTGGATCACTTGAAAAACCAATGTTAGTGATCAAGAGATTTAGTGAGAGGAACAAGGTTTTTAGAGAGAGATAAGACTGGAAAAATTCGTGCAAAGAGGTGTGTTTTTCTGCCAGAAATAGTGTAGTATTATAGACAGGATTTTCAACGGCTAGCTGGCGGCGGTCCCGGCGGTCCCAGGTATATATGGGGGCCGCCAGACCTATAAGGAGGCCGCCACTAGACTACGCTCTTGTTTTTGTCTTTTTGTGGGAAATGTTGTATTTTGTATAGAAGCTTCCAATTTGGGGGGGAAAACCAGATTCAAATTTTATTATTTAAATAAAACATTTTCTTTTATTAAAAAGCATTATTTATTTTGTAGAAATACTTTTGTGAAAATGTAATGGTTAAGAAAGAAATATTTTCTTGATCACTAGTCATGCTTAATGATTTGTTTGTACATACCTTAAGTGATCACTAATCTTAGAAATAGAATTTTATGATTAATAATTTGTAAAAGTTTATTTTTATCGTAAACGTTTTTACATTTTGTTATTATCAAAACACTGAGAGGTCGAAAAATATAAATAATGTTTTTAGACATTATTTGTATTAACAGATAAATTAGAATCATACCGCTGATGAGATTTCATTTCCCTTTTCGTCTTACCTATTTTGTGTGATGATTGGCTTACTTGGTGTAGTAATTTCTGAATGAAGGTCTTAAAATCATCTGTCTTTATTATATCTAAGAGCTCCTTTACAGTGTTACCATTTGCCATTTCGGCAACCCTTGTAATATCAGAAAACTCCTTCCTGAATTCATTCAAGTGCTTGTCCAAAATAGGACTGGTAGTCGGTGCTTCATCATCGGGTGGTGTGATATGGGCAGTCTGAGGGGTCACAGGTTGCATCACGCCATCTTTTAAGGGAATGTTAGTATCCAGTTCCTCTTCCTTTGCAACATTTGCTTTATCACAGAATAGGCTTAGTGGCATATATGGTTGCACCACTAGTTCAAGGTTGGGTAAAGTGTATATTGTAAGTGTGAGCATTTGCCTAATCCTTTCTACATCCTTGACCATAATATCGCAACCGTTATCCATCTGAGTTTTCTCTTTATGAGTATTTTCAGGAATTCCAATCATACAAACAGCTATGTGAATTTTGTAAAGGTTACCCTTTTGTCACTTCAAATATCCTAGGAATGATGTGGGTTGTACATAAGGGTGTTTAATAGGTAAGTCACGAGGAACCGGCTCCTTCATCTCATTCTTACCCATTTTTGTTTTTGCCTTGACTCTTTTACTTGTATTAGTGAGGACCGTTTGGGTTCATTGATCAGCTTTTTCCTGCAGGATCTTTGTTGTAGTTTTAAGTGCCCTTATATTTGATTCCATGTTTTTGATGAATTTTTTAATCCATTCATCATCCGTGGCCTGTTTTTTAATTGATTCTTGACAGAATTTGATGATGGTTTCCTCCAAGGATCTCATATACTTGCTCTGCTCAACTATATTATCCTCTTTTTGAGAGGACACTCCTTGGTTAGATGTGCCCCTTCACAATTTTTGAAACCTACTTGAATGGCATGAATATTTTTCTTTAAGTTGTGTATCAACGTTATTCGAGCTATCGTTGATGCTTTCCCTAGTGGTTGCTCCATCATACCAATTATGTGAATGGTCTACCATGACACTTATTGATTTAAGGGCTTGAGCTGGTGACATCAGGGGAATGAACCCTTTAGAGCCGAGCCTTATATGGGTAGGGATGTCTAATCCTGTGTATAAAATCTGAACTTTCTGATGATTGTTCAGATCGTGTTGTGGACATCTAAATAGTAGATCATTGTACCTTTCCCATGATGATACAATGTCTCGTCCATCTCTTGTTTAGAATTGTGGATTTTTTCTAATTTCATGGCAGTTTTAAAAGGCAGACAATATTGCCTAATGAATACTTTCTCAAGAAGATCCTATGTAGTGATTAACCCTGCGGAAAGCCTATTTTTCCTTCTCAAGGCTAGCCATGAGAGTGTAATAGGAAACACTCTAAGCATAACGGCATCATGAGTGACGCGAGGGAAGTGGAAAAGATCTACGATCTCTAATACCCTTCGCACATGTTCGTGGGCATCTTCATCATCGGTACCTTTGAAAAGTTTGCGTCTTAATTCCCTTATAAAGTTTCCATTGATCTTGAATTTGACGTCACCGTTGATCTGGAGTTTTACTATGCTTGGTCTAATGTTATCTTGAATCAAGGCCAGGTATTGCTCCATAGTGAGGGTGTTGATATCAACATCATCTCCCATATTTGAAAATTAATAAGAAAACTAGTAGAATATATTTAAAATGGAAAAATAAACTAACAAGAAAAGGAAATGTTGAAATAAAAATATATACAAAATTTTCAAATTACAACTAATTTTAGCTGCCCGGCAGCAGCGCCAAAAACTTGAAGCGTATTTTTTTTAAAGAAATTACTAACAAGTTTTAAATATATAAAAACTCATTCACCTATGTCTACACGCACTAACGAGCAGAGAAATCGGTCGTGTGTAATGTAGGATTGGTAAATCCGAGGTCGTCCCAAGAGCTAAGTTTATATTAGTTATAATTTAAAATGTCACAAGTTTAAAAATGGTTTGAATAATTTTAAGAATTAAGACAGAAAATAAAATACGTAAAAGTAAATGAGAAGAAGACTATAAAGAGAAAAACGTGCTAACCTAGTTATTTCATTACTACTGTTTATGACATGTTTCCTAGTGCAAAGTATAAGTATCGTTTCATTAGTGTTCTAATTTCAACAGATCCGAATTGACTTTCGTGGTCTGTCTTATACTTCCAAGGATCCTAATTTCTCAAAGGCCTCGATGTTAAGGTATCCTAGTCGTAGTTGTTAAATACCAACCATCCAAAAGACTTGTCTATAACCTAAATAGGTTATTAACCCTCTCTGAAAGAGTTCCTGCGCTTTTTAGAGTATTTAGGGTAATTAAGGCAGTGATTTGATCGATTCCTACACTAAGGATAAATGCCAACTTATCCTAGTACCTTTGTAGTCCTAAGTTCAGTGGTTTTCCTAATAAAAGGACTAACCGGATCAAAACTACCTTTCAATATCGCCAAAACACGAGGATCTATAACAAGCAATAAGGATATCTAATAAAACGATAATCAAATAGGAAACATAAATCATAACAATAGTAATTACATAACTAGGCCAGTACTAGAAGTGCTTAGCCACTCATGATAACAAAACAGTAAGAAATAACAGAAGATTTCATTGATCGAAAGCTCATAATTCTTACAGTAGTCGTTTATGAATGATTAAATACAAAAGTAAGTAAAGTGATTTCTCCCTTGGACTTCAGATGGATTTCTTCGACCTTTGGAAGCTTGGTTCGCCCCTTGATGCTGTGGTAGAAGGGTTGATGATGAATATGTAGAATGAGGGCTCTATTTATACTTTTCAAACTTGTTATGGCGTAACCTTTATGTCTGGTTATGCCATAATCATGCTGATGTGGGCTTCCTTATCGTAGGCAAAATTGATGTTACGACGTAACTTCAATGTCCTTGTTACGTTGTAAAGCTGACTCGGATGACTTATCATTCGTAATGAGATGTGTTACGACATAAACTTTACAAGTGATTACGCCGTAACCTTGGTGATGACCATTCTTGCCTTAATTATGTTACGACGTAACCTTTGCGGGATGGTTACGCCGTAAAATGTCTTAAAAATCCATATTTGCTTATTTTTGTGTTTAAATCCCATGTTTCTTGCACAAATGCTCGATTTCTTCTTGAAAACAATAAATAAGTGATTAAGTACCATTTTTAGGCATTTATGAGATAATTACAAGCATTTTGATAGGGAATTTGATACCAAAAAGTATTAAATATTTGATGTTATCAGTGGGTTTGGGTGAGAGGCAATGGCAGTGCACCAAGATTCCCTAAGGAGGTTTTAGAACACCACTGAGGGTGATTTAGTAAAAGCCTCAGCCAAAGGGCAATTCATCAAATATTTGCAAATATCATGGTAGGCTAGGGCGGTTTGTGGATAACCAAATATACCCACAACATTATTGTTGTGAAAAACAATGGATTCCACAGTTAAGTCACCACACTGAGGGGCATACTTAATTGCTTGATTAGATGCCATTTTTATAGTTTTGAGAGAGAAAAGGATAATGGCAATACATCACTTACCAGATGGTCACAAATCGAGTCCGACTTTGATTGCTGTCATGAAATAAGTTATATGTTATCAAGGTTGTATGAATGCTAAGATGGATATCTTAGATGTACAACTTTGATCAAGAAAAATGGTTTGATGAAAATGTTTTTACCTAGAAAAATGTAGAGTACACACTTTGGCTTTGAGAGCAAATTTTTACAGAGATTTCTTGCTTTTGAAAAGTATTGTGTGTGTGCTTTCTTTGGTTGGGTTATTTATAGGTAGATGTGAAAAGGTTTTAATATTTTTGTTTTTGAAAAGGTTAAAATAGATTTGGTAACTGCATTTAATGTTGCCACTCATCACTTGCACGATTCCTCCTTTTTCGGCTATTGTTATGTCATTTCATTGCCACGCACTTTTACAGGCATGACGTATGGATAACGGATAAAAATCATTTGATTAGACATATTATGAATAGATCATGTTTGTGGGAGTGTGCATTAAATGCATGGTGGGTTATTTGAGTGTTATATGGCAGAAGTGGGGACCCATGAGTATTAGATAAGGAATATTTGTTCCTTATTTAATGTGTTCAGTCACCAACCTAAGACATTAAGTAACTAAAGACTTAGAGCATTTAGTTACTTCATTTAATGTGTCCCTCAGTGTCATGGGAGTCATTTATGTTTCAATGAGAAAGGTTTTAGGGAGAGATAAGAATATACACCACACTGAAGATGTTTGATTAGAGAGACTGATCAATTAATGTTCAACATGTCTAACCC